>CATIWR010103776.1:0-25172 GCA_949677035.1 Omphalea diandra | reverse complement strand
TCAAAAAATTATTGTACGTACAAGATCTTACATGTAAACTTAAACAAAAGTTAGCTTTTAGATGTGTTTATAATCATCAAAATAAGCTTGGTTTATCAAAAACTACTAAGCTAGATCTAACAACAATTACTGGTGGGACCCTCCCTACATGAGTGGTACTTAAAATAGCAAATGTTCTAATAACATAAGGGATTGGGTGTGCAACCTATTTTGTTTCATCCACCCCTTGAGATGGTTTGGATTGTAGAGATAAAGGAGGAGTCTGAAGTCTAGGTGGCTCTATAGTATGTACTAGGACGATAGCTCATTATTGATAGGCTTGCCTACCAGTCTTGGTTGATAGGGGCTCTTATATGGATGGTGCCAATGATGAAAGTAGCAATCTAGGTATTTCTATGTCACGAGGTGCACAAAAGGATAAACTTATGGCACAAGGCTTGAGGGATGATCGTGCGTACTGAGCATAGGCATATAGAGCGTGCTCCTACTATTTGTGATCGTAAAAAGGCCTATACATTTACATATATGGGATTATAGTCCATTATAGTAAGTGAGCTAGATCTCATGCTAGACAACATGGTTGAGTCTTGCATGGCATCCTTTACTAGATTGATAATGCCACTACATATCACCTAGTTAGCTTACACCTTAAAGCCAATCGACACCACTCATATGAGTACCTTTCAATTGCATCCTTATGTCATTTCCTATAGTTAGAGTTTTTATTATTAAAATAACTTCTTTTATTCCTATAAATCTTATGTGTTTATGTTGAGGCCATTGTGGACCTGATGGCTACTCTTAAAAGGGTAGTGACACAACATACTTGATCGATGTGGGTTACTAATAGTTAGTAATGTTTGAGAAATATGTATGCATGCTTATAAATGTGTTTTTATGTGTGTGTGTGTAGTGTCCTATCGATCCTAACCCATATCACAAGAGACAATCCAACGCTTGACCCGAAAGCTCAGAGATATAAAGCAATGTCTGGCGATGGCTGAGGCTCAGATCAAGACAATGACTAGGGCAATAACTTAGGATTCTGATGAGTCAGTGGCCTTAGAGGATTAGGGGGGATATGATGAGGAGGAGACTACATCAAGAAGTATAAGGAATTAAGTCCATCGAGTGCCTCTTAGATTTTAATATTCTTTATTTTTAGTATATAACATTTATTATAAATTATTGATATTTTTGTCATAGTTATACATATATTTTGGGTGATTTGAAAGTCTTGTTGCTTTTAGGATATTTGCTCTAACACTAGGATCTTTAAATACACTGAGGTGATTCTACTACCCTTTTTGTAAAACTTTAAAATTTCAACACAAATGCTCATTTTTAATTCTAGCTCCATTTTTGTCTTTTGGATGTATGGTTACATTATTCTATTCCCCTTGAGCATATATATGTCTTTGAAACATGTACTAAATAATCTTTAAGCTTAGAGTACACGAGAAATTCTATCCAATTTTTTGGAAAAGACTGGTCTATAGACCACCAAATTATTTGTATATACAACTCTAGTGGGTTATATAGCTAAGTACAAAAGTACAACTATTCACATTTGTAAAGCGTTAAGCACCTCCTTCTCTTTCTATAAATACCCATCCATGATTTTCTTATTCAAACCTCTTATTTTAACTTTTTCAACCATGGCTAGAGCATTTTTTAGGTCCATTATAGCTTCAGGTATGAAATTCTTTTGCAACCTTTATTATTATTATTTCATTTTCATTTTTATTTTTATTTTTATTACCCTAATTTTTGCCTAGATCGCTCTTGCGGGTTTTCAATATAGTGGGCTGCTCATTTTTACTTAGGCCGTTTTTTTGGGTGACCAACTTAACAATCTTATTATTTTATTTTATTATTTTTTCATATATGACTAAAAGAGAGGTCAGGTTTATTGGTTCCACCCACTATGAATGCAAGGCTCCACTACCTGCAACACCTTTTGAACTACAACTTCTCATGACCTATTAGCTCCAAAGATGAGTGGACTAAGTAGATGTGTCACATCACCACTTCTGGCATTTGTTAGACCTGCTCATCTTAGAGAATTTCGCAAGTTACCTTGAAGACCTATGGGGATTGTGTGCTCACTTCAGCTTTGGCATCTGGCACCTTCTACAATGTTACTAGGGTATGTCACCAATTCAATTGTCCTTAGCATAAAATGAACTTGCTTCCTTCTTTCATTAAAGGGCAATTATCATAGTGTTTACTATATAGGGTTATAACTACATGGGCAAATTACCATGTTTACAACTCTTTCACTAGTATAGATCCCTATCCCAAGGATGATGTTGACTATATGGCCTAGTTACATAACTTTTGGACTTACATATCCTTTTATCTTATCAAGGCATTAATGGAGAATGAAACTTTATAGGTATAAACTTCTATATATTTAGTTCTGGCTTAAAGAAATGTTTAATTGAATTTACTTTGAGTATGCAAATGTATATCTTTCAAATATTATCCTTAACATAAACCATTTACATTTGCATAGTATGCATTAAATGAATGCACGATCACTACTTTTAATAGTGGCACATTAGATCATTTGATCGCCCTATACAATGTCTCTGCCTTATTGGTCCTTTGCCTTTTACTTTTGTTTATCTTACTGCTCCCCTATATTTCATCATTCCATGATAAATATCCCTAGTGGTTAAACACACTCTTTCATCCTATGCTTTATATATTTTTTTTTTTTGGTGCTCTAATTTTTCGTAAGCCACCCTTTCAAGATTTAACTTTCCAAGTCTTTTTTTTATATTATTATTCCCTAACTTTTGCCTAAGCCACCCTATGGGTTTTTAGCTTAGTGAGCTAATTTTACTTTCCTCATATCCTTATATATTTCATTAGCCTATCTAGGTTCACCAGTTCAAAAAATTCATTTTCATCCACAACTAACAACTTCATTGCACCTCTTGAATAAATCTGTTTGACCATATAAGGACCTTTTTAATCTAGTTTGAACTTATCTCGAGGATCTTAAGCTTGTGATCTAGTCGTCTTACCACTATAGCGCTTGCTTTGACTCTCTTATTAAATGTGTGAGCCATCCTAACATAATACAACTAGATGTGATAGAGATCCTTTAATATTTTCTTATCTAAAAGAGCCAACTACTCAAATCTACTTCTCACCCACTAGCACTTGGGAATTTCTAACTTAACTAGTACTCATAAAGACTTTACTTCCACTTCGATAATAAATATTGCCTCCATCCAATAAATAAGTAAGTATGGCATCATTTAAGTTAATGTTCTAGCTGTGGTTTTGTATGTCATAATATAAAAGACAACTTCTTAAACTAGTCCCTATAAGTTTCCACCATCTTGGCGAGGATGTTCTTGACATTCTTATTAGCTGCCTCAATCGATAGATTGGTTTATGGCCTATAAGGCAATGACTTGTGGTGAGCTACTCTATACTTTTCTAGGATCACTTTGACCTCAACATTAAAATGGATCCCATTGTCCATAGCAATGTGATACAACACCCCATATTAATAAATATGGTTTTTCTCGATGAAATGGGCCATCTATTTTACCCATAACTTATTGAAATATTTAGTATTTACTCATTTGAGAAATAATCAATTGCTACCACAATGAACTTATGCCCTTTTGTAGAAGCTAATATGATTTTCCCTACACATCAATCCCTCATGTTGTAAATGATTAGGGTGATGTTACATTTTATAACTCAATCAGCGACAGGTGGTTGAGGCTGCCATGAATCTGACACTTGTGGTAGCTTTGGACCATTTGAATGCAATCCTACTCTATAGTGGTCTAATAGTAACCCATTCTCAAAATTCTCCTTACCAATATTTTCCCATTTATGTGAAGACCATAAAATCCTATATGTATCTCATTCATGACTTTGATCGCTTCTTCTTTTTCTATGCATCTCGAATGGACTCCTTTTAACATTCTCTTATACAACAAATCATTATAGACTATGAATGATGACACCAATTTTTGAATCACCTCCTTGTCTTTCATTTTGGCCCCTTCGAGGTACCTAATGCTCTTTAAATACCTTTGCACATTATGACACTAAGAACGATTCACCAACGACACTTGCATTATCCTTTTATTAGGGCACAATGTTATAGACCTAAGTGTAAGGAGTGGCTTTATCAAAATTACCTTTGGCCCATCCTAAATAAAAATAAAAGTTGCTAGTGCATCAACCATTGCATTATCCTCTCATGGTAAATGATAAAATATGATTCTTTACAAATTTCATTCCAACCACTTCAAATGTTTTAAATATAGGCTTAACTATTCTTATTTTCACTCCCACTCATTAGTCACCTAGGAGATAACTAGCAAGGAGTCTTTAAAAACTTTAGTTGTCTTAACTCTTATCTACATCAAAAGTTCCAGACCAAGAACACAGCCTTCATACTCGACCAAATTATTATTCACCTTTAAGTCAAGCTTCTTAGCCATAGGAAAAAGTTCTCCTTCTAGCGATATCATCACTCCCACATAAGCCCCTTTCTTATTTACCACTCCATCAAAGCACAAACTCCAACCCTAAGGTTCAATTGCTCCTATTCCTTCTTCGAAGAATTGTGGAAGTTCAAGCTCTCCTTCTAAAGGTTGTTTTACCAAATATTCCATGATTGATCGACCCTTGATCACCATTTTAGTCATGTACTTAATATCAAATTCAATTAATTGTATCAATTACTTTGCTTATTTTCTAATCAAGGAAAGGACCTCGTGCAAGTATTTGACTGGATCAAGCATTGAGACCACCTCTATGGAGTATGATTGGAAATAGTGTCTTAACTTCTTTGTGATCCATACCAATGCCAACCAAGTCTTCTCTACTTAGTTATATCTTACCTTGTAAGGAAGTAATTTCATGTTAAGATAGTACATAATATACCAATGCCAAACAAGTATTCTTCATTTCATCCTCCTAAGCTAACATTGTCCCTATAAAGCTCTCTTCTACTATCATATATAAATTTAACAATTTCCCTAGCTTTAAAGGTTTTAGTACTAATGGGCTAGTCAAGTACTCCTTTATCCTCCTAAAGGCCTTCTAACATTTCCCATCCCACTTCACTGAAGGCTCTTTTCTTCATAATTTGAATATCGACTCACAAATAGGAGTAAGCCTTACTATGAATTTGTTGATATACTATAAACAACTTAAGAAAGCTCGAGCCTCCTTCTCTATCTTAGGTGTGGGCATGTCTTAAATAGCCTTCACCTTTTTTGTATCTATTTTGATGCCTTCTTGCTCATCATATGTCCCGACAACTTATTAGATGTAACGCCATACACACGCTTCTTAGTATTCAACCTCAGGTTATACTCATCAACATTCTTTAAGAACTTAGACTTCGAAATGTCTTTCCTTTGTCTTAGACTTTAATAATATATCATCCATATATATCTCTACCTCCTTTTGGATTAGGATAACAAAGCAATTACCATCCATTAGTATTAGTACGTTGCTCCCATATTCTTTAACCTAAATGACATCACCTTATAGTAATATGTTCCTTATTCTGTATGAAGGTTATCTTTACTTTATTGGCGACTGCCATAAGGATCTGATTATAGCTAAAAAACACATCCATGAAGGAGTACATGACATATATAGCCACATTATCTACTAGCATATCAATATAAGGCAAAAGGAAGTCATCCTTTTGGCAAGCCATTTTTAAGTCTCTATAATCCATACATTTTCTACTTTCCTATCCTTCTTTGATACTAGTACTATGTTGGCTAGCCATTTAAGATAATTAATTATTTCTAGGAACTTGCCATTCAATTGCTTTACCACTTCTTTAACTAATTGAGCCCATTTAGGTCTCATTCTTCTCAACTTACCTTAACTTAGAAATAAATGCATCATCTCCTCAAAGAGACTAGAGAAAAGAATAATAGTGAGATCAAGAAAAGTAGCTTCCTCTAGTGAATTAGCATGAGTCTCCTCCATTTGATCCTTACTTCTTTTCCCTCTCTTCATCAGTTATATAATTAAGATCACTACCTTATTCAAAACCTCTATCTTTCTTATCTTTTACACCAGTCATATCTTTAACCACCTCTTTCAAATCCCATTCCATATGATTTTCCTTTAGTTCAATCTTTGTTAAATTATCTCAAAAAGTTATTCCTTATAACTAAGTTTGCTTAATGCTTGAGTCATGACCCTAAACTTCCTTTCTTTGCTCCACATCCTCAATGGAATTCATAATCATGTTTTTAATGTCTACTAGTCTCATACCAGTATATATACCTTTAATGAACTTGCATAACATGTATATTTCTGTTCTCATTCCACAAGGAGAGCATCCTGACTCACAATCCCAGACTTTCCATTTATGAAATCCTCCCCAGTGGACCAAAAATGTTATTCCATCTTGTATTTCTCTTGTTATTCCTTAGTGAGCTTCTTCTTGTCATCCCATGGCCATTTTATCTAAGGACCATACAAAACTATAGATTAGCCCAACTCTTATTTGTTCTCTACCCTTGCAACTTGCTTACCTTTCTTTTTCCTCTTCTTCTTCTCATCCTCCTCTTCCAACGAATCACAATATATCTTATAATCCATTTCTCTAACTCTTATGTAAAAGAAGACTCTCTTAAGCTCAACATCTTCAACTATTAGCTTCTTATCTTCTTCAGTAGTTTCTTGTTCAACCTCTATGATTACTTCTCTATCCTTTATAAGGAAGTCAAACAGTGGTCCATGTAAATGCCTCACTTCTAATTTTAAACCTTTACCATGATGTCCAAGTCCTCTACTAGTGGTCTAAGTAGAAATTTTTAGGAATTTTGACACACCAGTAGAGTTCTTTCCTAATCATTGGTCTAATAGAAAGTTCATGTTAATCATAAATCCCATCACTTTTGGGTCAACCCACTTATCTATAACCCCTGCAACCTGAAACCACCATACTTAATATTGACATGATTTCTCTAACTTCTACATAAATCATTAATATCTCACCCTTGTACAAAATATTGACTTTTAATGCATAATTGACAGTACTCCCCTGAATGGATGATATCAATACCTTTCTAACATTAGTGAGAAAGTGATAGGGATCTCCAAGACCATGAATTCCATCATCGTCTCGATAATTCCAATCTTTACCAAGGTTTTAAGTACACTTGAGGCAGGCCTTTTGTTATTATCATAGGTTTGAATGATGTTATCAAATGCCTTTAAGTCTCTCTTTAACAACCCAAATGTATGCAACAACTTGAGAGAACATATTTTAATACTATACCCATAATAACACATGGAGTTTGCTTTCCCTTCACTTTGACCCTTATGAAAAAAGCTAGATTGTGATCCCTTCCTCTCATTGGCAAATATTCATAAAAAAAAGGTGATCTTCCATTTATGAGTGACTAGAGGAACAATATCTTTTGGATTCACCTCCTTGGAATGCTCAGGCTTGATAGAGCTTCTATCATAGCCCTTTTATGTTCTTAAGAGGTAATGAGTAACTAGCACATGCTAATATGATTTAGCATTTTCTTTAATTATTTCATAATAGGGTTGTCAACCTCCTTTTCCTTAATCACGGGTTCATCCACCTTCTTTTCAACCCTTAGCTCCTTAAAGACCTCTTAATTAAGGTAATATTTCCCACTTTGGGTCACATGATTCACTTGTTCAACATCGCTCTCCTTCTATAGCTTGATCATCCTTTTCCTCTTTGCCTCTTCTATTTCCTCATATGAATCTCTCTTGTAGGATAATAGTGCAAACCATAGCAATAACATTCCTTGGTATTTCTTCAAAGTGGATATAACAACCTTTTAAGAATCCTAAACTATATCATGAACATTTTATGATAAAAAAACAGGACATTACAATAGTTTAGGAGAGGATTTCCCCTTATGATTGAACTCCCTAAATTCGATGGAATAATTGTCTTATTATTGATGAGGTCCTTAATCTTATGCCTTATACTATAAAAATCATCAATGTTGCGGCCAACTCCTTAGTGAATAGCACAATAAGCATTAGCTTTATATCCTATTAGTAAAGGGTTAAGAGGTGGTCTTAGTACAATAGGTTTCAATACTCCTTTCTTTTGTAACTTAAACGCCTTAGAGAGAGGCATTCCAAAATCTATAAACTATCTCAAAGCTTTTACTATGTTCACATAGGTCGTTTTATTCCCTTCTCTTTAGGGCTATGATGTAGTGCTTCTTCTTCCTTTATATTGTCTCTTAGACTCATTCTCAAACTCTTTGACTTGTAAACCTACTTCTCTAAGGTCTTCGAAATTCCTTACTAACATACCTTAATTTTGGTCTTGATGCTAGGCAATACTCCTTTAACAATCATTTAGACTTTTTCCATCTCAGTTGGTCTACTAATGGCCTTATAAGTAGTCTTTTTCCACCATCTTATGTAATCATTAAAGCTTTCACTAGTTTTCTACTTCAAAGACTCCAAATCTTGCAGAGTGATCTTTAAACCTAAATTATAAGCATAATACTTCTCAAAAGCCTCTATTAACTCCTAATCCTCTCTAACAATCTTCGACTGATTAAAGTACTAAGTCTTGGAAGTCTTTTCTAATGACAGCTCAAAAAGCTTTAGCATGGTGTTCGTTGGAAAGGTACTTAAAATATATCTAAGTCCATAGTCATCACATTTTAGCATTACAAATCATAATATAATGAATCATTATGAGCAATTAAAGAAGTACCAAATCATGAACAATTAAAGAAGTAAATATGCAATGTAAGGCACTTTGGAGGATTTTTAATGGCCAAAGCCATCATCATCATCGAAGGGTCCTTGGATTGATGAATCCTCCCTTTACGCAGCTCTTAAAGAGCCTGACATCTATGAGCACTACAAACCATGATGCAGGGATCGTATGCAAATCAAAAAAATGAATAAGAGCCAAAATATTGTTCACATGTTCCTAACACAAATGAAACTAATGAAAAAGGGACTCTTAAGGCCATTAGAACCACAGGTTCCTCACTTAGTCACTACCTTAAAATGAATATAACATAACTAAAACCCATCCTTGACTCTGCATAAAAGAGCATGAGCATCAAGATAAAAATAACCATGAAAATCATCGCAAAACTGATCAATACTTTATTTTGAATTGAATAAAAGGTCCTTAGCTAACTAGCCTTACCCTATTCTTTCACTAGAGTGATAAGAAAACACAAAAGAATGCCTTTGATAAAAGAAACTTGGATGAGTAGAAAAGGAGTTTCATAGAGCTGTGTGTAGGAGATCAAGGCTTTACAACCCATTATAGGGTTGTATAGCCTAGGATGGTGGGTTGTAAAGCCTATGTAAAGGTTGTACAACCTCTAAATCCTTGGTTTTTGAAAATAAATAGGAGAAAAAAAGGGTTAAAAAAGAGGAAATGAGGATGTTCTAAATGCCCTTATATGTTTATGTGCCCTCAAAGGCTCACTATTTCGATGTTTTCCTCCAAAATGCTTAGGTAATACACAAAAATGAAGAGTTTAGTCTTTATTCTACCTTAGACGTGAATTGGGCGAGTTAGGATTTTTGGGTTTTTTATGTTTGGGGTTCTTTGATGTGTAATTTCTGTAGAGCAACCTTAAGGTTTTCCAAGCCTTCCATTCTCTTTAGAAATTTTGGGTATTTATAGGTGTTTGATGAGTGCACAGCGCTAGAAAAAGTTCTAGTTGCACCATGGCCATAACCAATCACAAATGAGGAGATGAATATATTGGAATTAGGGTTTGCACATAGGTTATACAACTAAGAATGGGCTATACATCCAAAATTTGGGTTGTATAGCCTTAAGGTAAAAAGGGGGGGCTAATTCCAAACGATTCTGAGTATTAGGGTTTAAGGTAGGGTTGTACATCCCTATTTATATGGTTTTACATCCATATTTTCGGTGGGTTGTACATCCCTCTAAGGAAGATTATTCTAGGGTTTTGTTTTGGGCTTTGGCTTGATTATAGGCTTGGTTTTGGGATTTTCCAAGGTCTCCAAAAGGCATTTTTCTTTTCCTTTGGCTTTTTTCCTGTGCATCTTAAGGAATAAATTCAGTGATTTTCTTCATCAAGCTTGCATCTTAATACCCAAAATCTGATGGTTACAAGGATGATGTGATAAAAGGTGCAGATGGGGAATAATATGCTAGCTAAAGAATGCCTGCATCATTTTCTTAAGGCTACCAAGCATTAGGATTTCACTTCAAAAGGTGTTTTAGCAAGCTCCAACACATATGGAGGTTTTCTCTAACAAAAAGTGGTATGAAAGAAGCCTCTCATGGATTATTCCTTATTTTGTCAAGATTACAAAAAATTCTAATGTGTTCAAACAATTTTGTATAAAAACATGATTGCGAAGCTCAAGGCATTATCACGAGAGAAATTATCACAAGCAATTCCAAACAAAGATTATAAACTTTCTTCATCAATTTTCCACCTCAAAATTAAGAACCAAAACTAACCACAAAGACATATTACGAAAACTCAAAACTTTAAGACACACAAGCAAATATAATGAAGCACAAACCTAAATGCAATCATTTAGATTTTCCCCAATTTAAACATCATTGTCCTTGAGGATGAAGAACAAAAAAATAGCATGGGAAAGAGACTTCTTCCCATGTGAGGGGAATGAGCATGCCAACCTGTGAATCTTAAGCAAGGCCATCTTAACTGCATAAAAATGAATCGTTAAAGCATAAAGGTGCAGTAGCATTCATAAAAATATCATAAGAAGAACACAAATCATAATGTTGTGATGAGAACATAGGTAGAGAATTCAAAAGTAGTTATATAATGCACTTCACTAATATAAGCCAACATAAGAAAAGTGTGAAAAGTTTAAAACTTAACATCCACAAAATCATAAAAACTAAAAATCAAAATGACAAAATGGAAAGCAACAAAGCAAATGTAAGATGGAGTGATCAATCCATCGATGGTGGAGAATTTACCCATCCAAATCAACCATGTAGGAATCCAAAGTAGCAATCCTTCATTGTACCTCATCCTCAAAAGCAAATTTGCATTGATTCATTTACTCTAGTTGGGATTCCATCTATACCAACTCTTATTCTAGCCAGCTCATAGATAAAAGGGAAGAATCTTGAGAGGAAGATGCTTTTAAAGGTACATCTTGTGGTGCATCACCCTCATTTATATCATCATCAACTCTCGCCTCTTGTTCATCACAAACCAACACATAACCACCCCCATCCCCCTTTAAAAGTCCCATATTAAGCATGTTGTCATAGGACAAGTAGTAGGAATCTAAAGCTTTGGTTATTTAATCGAGATTTTGCGGGTCATATACTTTCAAATAATTGGTAAGGAGAGTGATGAGACCATCCATAAAAATATCCCTCATATCCTACTTATCTACAACATTCATATGGTTCACAATCCACCAAGCGGTGTTAATTTAGTGGTGATATTTATGGCACCAAAGGTAAAAGTGCTAAATTTGGTTAACAACACTATTACTCTTACCCCATCTAGTTATGGAATAGGATAACAAGTGGTCAATATATCGCACTAGGGGTCTTTTAATTTCATAATTTTGCTCATTCTATCATCATACTTAGAAATTCCATCTAAATGAGCCCACACCTTTTGGTTGTTAAAATCCTTAAGGAATTCATTAAGCCCCTTATTCTTAAGAAAAAAGTCTTTGGCAACCGCATTCAAGGGAAGGGTGAAAGGTTTGTTTCATATTTAGAAAATGATGGTACAAAAAGAATGTTCTCTATATGCTCTAAGTTTCCATGTAAAAGTCAGCTAATAACTTATAAGTGACCTCTTTATAGGAATTGGCATGAAGTTGTGCAAACTCTTCCGATTGGAAAACCCTAAGGTGTTTTTAAGTGGCATATAACAAATCCACATCATTTAAAGCCTTGAAATCAATAAATTTATGGGGAAAATAAAATATTTAAATAGAGCCTCATACCTTTTCTCATGCTCTTTATACCCAAAGACCAAAGTTGCACCCAACATTAGAGTGGCACTTGAAGACCTAACCTTCCTCTTTGCAAAAGTTTTGACACACTTAGACATAAAAGAGGTAGGATTTGGAAGAGAAAAAAAAAGTAGTTTTGATGGTGCTTAAATAAGGGAAAGCCCAATTTAGAAAGGATGGGAAGCAGTCGTGCAGTCGGGCTAGGGTTTGAGAAAGAAAATAATGAAAAAGATGCAAGGAATAGAGTTTTATAAAGAAAGATGTACAAAATGCACAATCATGCGTTAGGAACATACAGTAGTATGTTATGGGTTTAAGAAGAGGTGGCTAGGCATATGACTGTGAATTTAGGTCTTGCATGTAGCTTAGCTACTGGATAGTTTGGAGAAGGCACGTATGAGAGTGTATTTTGATTCACAGGTATGCAAATTGATGTGTGCAAACATGTAATTTGGGTGTGTGGCTACATCAGCTACAACGTCGATCTCCATTTACACATATGGGCATGCGACTTGGTCATGCGCCTTTTTTGGCTACTATCCCTTATTACTTCCTTAATGCACATCAATGCGAATTAGTTATATGTTTAGCTTAGCTATAATTTTATGCCCAACTGATCACCATGGTCATGAAACTTACCACTTTTGACCATTTATATGTCTTGTCTTTTGCAATAATAAAAATTAACCAATAAAACACAAAATTCATGCTAAAATTCAAGTAATGCATACAAAACACAATTAATAGATCCATGGAATAATATGAAAAATAAAATATATGGAAAGATAACTCCCCCAAACTTGGTTGATGCTATGATTACCAAACTCCATGGATCATAACCTATAAAATTAAGGAAAATAGCACAATTAAGCAAGATAGAGACTAGAACATATCAATAAAGTATGCAATAAAAGAAAAAGAAAAAAGAGAGTGGGAATTGCCCTATAAATGTGCTAGTTTAAGGTCTTTAGATCAACCCTTTCGATTGGCTTTAAGTGGAGGCATGTGGGAAATAGAGAGTCTCCTCTTTGTGTATAGTTTATTCCTTATAATAGCACTTCAAACGGTATCCATTGACATTGAAAGTCTCATACTTTGAGTTTTTTTTTTTAATTTCAATGGCACCATGAGGATAAAAATTGGCTATAACAAAGGGTCCCAACCACCTATACTTGAGTTTGCCTAAAAAGAACCATAGCCTTAAGTTGAAGAGTAGTACTTTTTATCATTCCTTGAACTCCAATCTCAAAATGTGGTTATCATGCCACTTTTAATCTTCTCCTTATAAATCTAGTTGTTCTCATATGTTTGAAGACGTAAAGACTAAAGTTCTTTGACTTAAACCTTCCTCTTCTCTCCAATAAGATCTAAATGGAAGTTGAGAAATTTGATTGCCTAATAAGCCCAATGCTCTAATTCAACCAGTAAGTGGCAAGCCTTCCTAAACACTAAATTGTAAGGTATGGTACAATTAGTTTCTTATAAGCAATTATATACACCCAAAGTGCATCCAAAAGCTTCAAGGACTAATCCTTCCATGAGAAGTTAACCATATACTCTAGGATATGCTTTATTGATCTATTAGGTACTTCAACTTGGCCACTCATTTAAGGATGGTATGGTGTTGCAAGTGTTACTTTATACTTATTAAACAAAGACTCGAATTTGTAGTTGCAAAGTATGACCCCAATCGCTGATAATTACACGTGATGCTCCAAAAGTTATGAAGATATGCTTCTTTAAGAACTGAAGCACCACCTTAGCATCATTAATCAGGGTAACTACAACGTCCATCTACTTGGACACGAAGTCAACTACCACCAAAATATATTAGTTCCTAAATGACTTAGTGAAAGGTCCTTCCCCAAATGCCGAAAAGTTCAACCTCAATCATGGAATTTAATGGTCTTTCATTCCTCTTAGAGATATTACCTTTTTTTTTAGACACCTATCACAAGCTTTGACAAAAGTAAAATAATTAGTAAACGATGAGTGGTAAAAGAACCCATTTTACATGATTCTAGCTAGACTAAAGTGTCCTCTACATTCTTAATTATGGCAATGTTGCAAGAAATCTCCCATATCCTCCTCTGGTACACATCTTCTTATAATACCATTGACAAATTCTTTAAATAGATAAGGTTCTTTTTAAAAGTAAAATTTAACATTATGCATAACCTTTTCTTTTGATGGGAAGAAAAATCATAAGGAATAATTCCATTTACTAAATAACTCATAAAATATGCATACCATAAAGTTTGGATAGGTTTCAAAAGGAAGAGTTGCTCATTTAGAAAGGATTTATTGATTGAAATACTTCCCTCCTCCTATTGTATATGCTTTAGGAGTGAGAGATGATCAGCAAATAAGTTCTCCAATCCTTTCTTGTCCTTAATATCCAAGTTGAACTCTTGAAGTAAAAGAATCCATCTTATCAACTTTGGATTTACATCCTTTACTAGAAAATAATGGATCACCGTATGATCGATATAAATAATCATTTTAGAGCCAAGCAAATAATATTTAAATTTATCAAATCCCAAAATAATAGCCAAGAGTTCTTTTTCTATAGTGGCATAATTAAGTTAGGCATCATTAAAGGTCTAACTCATATAGTAAATTACATGAACCTTTTTATCCTTCCTTTTGCCCAAAAATAGACCCTAATACATAATTGCTTGCATTGTACATCAACTCAAATGGCAATAACCAATCTAGCTTTGTCATGATTGGTGCAGAGATGAGTTCCTTTTTCAACCTATGAAAAGCATTGAGACAATCATTAGTAAGGATAAAAGGAACATCCAAAGATAATAAATCACAAAGAGGTTTAGAAATATTTGGGAAATCCTTAATGAAGTGCCAATAAAACCCCGTGTGGCCTAGAAAACTCCTTATCTCTTCACGAACAATTAAGGAGGCAATGTTTTTATGACTTCAATCTTTGTCCGGTCCACCTCAATTCCTTTTGATGAAATCTTATGCCTAAGCACAATACGCTCTTGTACCATGAAATGACACTTCTCACAATTAAGTACAAGGTTTATCTTTTCAAATCTCTAAAACCTTGTCAAAATTAGCCAAACAAGCATCAAAGGTATCACCAAATATAGAAAAATCATCCATGGATATTTCTACCATTTTAAAAAAGATAATCATCATGCATTGTTGGAAAGTGGTCGGTGCATTGCATAGGCCAAAGAGCATATGTCTATAAATAAATGTACTATATGGGCACGTAATGGTTGTTTTCTCTTAATCCTCTGGTGCTATTTGAATTTGGTAGTAGCCCAAGTACTTGTATAAGAAGCAATAGTACATATGACCTACAAGTATTTCCAACATTTTATCAATAAAGTGTAAAGGGAAGTGGTCCTTGTGAGTTGCAACATTTGGCTTCTTACAGTTGATACACACTCTCCAACCTGTCGTGGTCTTAGTATGCATAAGCTCATTATTTTCATTGGTTACAATCATCATCCTTCCTTTTTGAGGAATTATTTAGACTAGACTAACCAATGGGCTATCTGAAATGGTGTAGATATGTTATCCATAATGGTGTGCATGAGCCTCGCATCCAACAATTTGACTACTTCCTTCCTAACCACCTCTTTTATGTTAGAGTTAAGTCTCCTTTGGTGTTCTATTGTGGGTTTGTGATTGTCCTCTATTAAAATTTTATGCATACAAAAAGTTGGACTAATCTCCCTAATGCCTGCTATGGTCCACCCTAGGGCTCTAATCATTTTTCTCAACAACCTTAATAGTTTCTCTTATTTGGTTTAAGTAAGCTCATTAGAAATGATAACGATAAGTGTCTCATCACTTCCTAAAAATTATTGTCTAAGGTGTGAGGGTAAAGGCTTAAGCTCAAGCTGAAGAGGTTTAAGAATAAAATGTGGTGTTACCTTAAGATACTTCTCATAATCTAATGGTTCAACAATAGAAGAAGAATAAGTAGCATCACAAGGTTCCAGAGTTGGAATACTTACCTCCTCAGCAATCTCCCATATTTCTTCCTCGACACTTATCAGAGCCACAATCTTTATTTTTTAAGTTTCCTCCTTTTCTTGAAGACTTCCAACATGCAATCTTTAATGGCATCTATCCTTAAAAACTATGCATCTTCCATAGGCTTTTTTATTGCCTTGTATATATTGAAGACCACTTCTTCATCTCCCACTTGTATGGTGAGGGTACCTTCCTTAACATCAACCAAAGCATCTTCGGTTGCTAAAAATGGTCGTCTCAAGAGTAATGGGATCCCCTTATCCACTTTCATATCAAGAACTATAAAATCTACTAAGATGAAGAACTTGTCTACTTTGAAGAGCATGTTGTCCATTATCCCCTTATAATAGATAATTGAATGATATGTTAGGTGAATAGAGATCTCGGTGGTTTCATTTTGCTTGTACTTAATTTTTAAAAAATAGAAAAAGGCATTAAATTGATGTTATATCCTAAATCACACAAAAAGCCTCTTCAAAAGATACATGATTAATATCACAAGGTATACTAAAACTTCATGGATCTCCTTTTTTAGGAGGTTACTTATTGAGTAGGATCGCACTACGTTCCTCGATCAAGGTAACTCTCTCGCATTCATCTAATTTTCTTTTCTTTGAAAGTATATCCTTAATAAACTTTGCATATTTAGGTATTTGGGCAAGCACTTCCACAAAAGGTAAATTGATTTGGATTTTTTGAGCATATCCAAAAATTTTATGAATTGCTCATCCACCGAACTTTGCTTGACCTTTGAAGGGAAAGGAATGGGAAGTACATATAGTTTCACCTTTTCTTTAGGTTTGGCCTTTGACATGGCTTCTTCTTTTTTATCGTCCTCCATTTTTCCTTCTTTCTCTTCCCTAAGTCAAAGTTCCCCACTTAACAATCAACACTCTTATATCCACTTTTCCCATAAAAATCAAACATAACCTGCATAATAGGAGAAGACACCATATTATAGTAAATGCATTCAGCTATTAAGACAAGGTAGATGCACGAGCATATAAGATTTAGAGGGCATTCATGCTATGAATCTCCACTACTTTCTTTGACAAAGTCCTCTCATAGGCTTGGTATTTATTATTCATCATTGTTTCAATTAACTCATAGGCCTCATTGGTTATTTGTCTAATAAAGATCCCTCAGCTACTACATCTATAGTGATTTTGATTTTCCCATAAAGTCCATTATAGAACATGTGTACGGTTAACCATTTTGGAATTTGAAGATTTGGGCACCTTCTAAAAAGATCCTTAAACCTTTCCTAAGCCTCATTCAAAGTTTCCCTATCCAATTAGCTAAAAGTTATGATCTCATTTCTAAGTCTAACCATTTTTTTATGGAGGAAAGTATTTAGCTAAAAAGGTTTGAAAGAGTTTATCCCAAGTAGTTATACTCTAGGGTTCCAAAGAATTGATCCATGCCTTAGCTTTGTCCTAGAAAGTGAATGTGAAGAGGCATAGTTTACCACATCTGTAAGCATTCCATTTTGCTAGAAAGTGTCACAAATTTCTAAAAAATTAGATATGTATGCATTTGGATCTTCATAGGAGAGACCATAGGAGTGGAGTGTGTTGGTAAGCATTTGAAAGAATGTCGACTTAATCTCAAAGGTAGTAGAATTAGTGGTTGGTTGAGTGATAGCTAGCTGTAATCACTCAAGACATGATGTGGCAAATTCCTTTAAGGGTTGGTCTCCTTGGTTCACCATCTCTTAAACTTATTGTTCTCGCCTTCTTTAGTTTATGGTGCATTTGATTTCTAGATCAGCGGCAAGCAAATCTTCTTCATTCTCTTGATTTCGAGTTCTAGTCATGACCTAAAATTGAGAGACAAGGAATGAGGTTAAAATAGAAAATAAAATTCTAAAGTAATACAAAAATAATAACTTAGTATTAAAGTCATTGATCCTTAGTAGCAATGACAAAAACTTGACAACAGGTTTTTGCTATATAAAAAATCTCTAAGCTGTAAGTGCACAGGTAATAAGTAATAAAGTTTACTTTGCAAGTACAAATATGATTCCCATGAGGATCATGTTTAAGTACTAGGTATCTTGCATCTTATACTATCTAGAAAATCAATAATGACTGATAAGTTTAATTGAAATAAAGCAAATTAAAATACTAATGAAGATGAGAGTTAATCAATAGACAAAAATAATTATAGGTTCAACTTAACTTGATAACCTTTTATAGGTTCAACTTAACTTAACTTAACTCAACTTAACTTAATCTTTATCTAATTGGTTCATGCAACATGTGTTACTATCAAGTCAATAAGGTCAATTAATCCCTCTCGAGTAGGAATTGATATGTAAGAACATGTTAGCTAAAGTTTCCATAACTCAAAAGCCAAACATCATGCAATTGCCATTAAATCCAATGATTTAGACATAACAATGATTTGTTAAGGTTTATCAACTCAAAAACAAAGTAAAGTAATTGTTAAAAGCTTTGTTTCTAGAAATAACATATTGATTGTCAATTCATAAAACCAAGATAATCAATGGTCAATTGATCAAATAATAAATACTCAACAATTACTAGAACAATCAATGCAATAAACCAAATAGATTTAGATAAAGAAAATCTAATAGAAGTCATACAAGATCCATTTACAACCTTAGCCAATGAAACATTAGTTCATAATAAAATAAGGAGAAGAAAAGAAAACAAAAAATACATCTCTAAGAGTAGGCATAAACTTCTTCTTGATTGCTTGACTCCTTACACATACTCTCTTTAGAAATTTGATGTCACTTTTCTTCCATGATGAAACTTCTCCCTTGGATATCCCCTCATGCCTTATTATAGCTTGTTCTCCTCCTTAAATAATGTCTCAGTTTTCCCATGCAAGAATGGAAATATCCTCCCTTTAAAAGGAAAAGAAAAAATCCTTAAGAAGAATAATATTTTTGGCTTTAAAAAGGCATGCACAACCATGTGCCCATTAAAGAATAGTCATGCATCTTTGCAAAGGCACTTGGTGGTCTTGATCCCACTAAGGTGCATGGTCATGCATCTCCTTCAGCTACTACCTTTTGGTCTTCTTGGGCACACGACTATGTGCTTAGACCACACAGCTATGCAGTTGAGCTTTTCATCCCCTCTTTGGCTCTTATTCACTTTTCACCTATAAAACATTCATTTTTAGACATTAGGTCATTTTTATGTCAAATTCAATGGTACCCATTGATTTCAAGATGAATAAACTATAAAAATAAGATAGTTAATCAACTAAACATTATGCTAAAATAAGAAACTAGTCGATAGATCATGTCACATTACAATTGTATGCAATCAACACTCGTTGAGAAAAATTCCAAGCACGTTGCTAGATTGTTGATTTCATACAGATAGGTGGTTAATAGTTAATAATTAACTTCAATGATCATTGGTCTTATTTGACAGAGTCATTGAAACTAGTTATTAAAGGTTAGCTGCTCGAGGCTTTTCCTTTCCCTTTTTTTATTTGTTCATTCCACTTTTTCTTTAATTGTTATTGCATATATACTACGATCATTAATTTTAAGCTTAATGCCATTAGAGTCTGATTGATGCCTATTTTTGATTCTCAGAATCTGTGAGCTTCATGCACTATTTTTCAAAATTTTCAAAAGTGATTCAATAACTATTGGAAATCTCGACATGCCCATTGGACACATCCCCACACCTGTTGACTTATTGAATGTACCCCTTTGGGAGGTCAAAAAGGTGAACCACAAACTAGAGCATTTTTCTAATGTCTATTGAAAGGAAGAAATGCTCATTGGACCACTCATCCGAATTCGCTATGACTTCCACTCTTTAACACTTGAGCTCTTCAACCTTAAATCCTTCAACTCAAGTGTGCTAGTAGTAAACTCTTCTCTAATCATCACGGTTTAACGAATTGATATACATCTAAGATTTAACACAAATAACTTGGGCAAATGTTAGTCCTAAGACTTATTTGTGATCATTAAAATAAGAACTTTGAAATGAGAAGATTCAACAATGTTTACTAGTCTTTTTATTTATAATTAAGATCATTAGAGATATCATATAAAATATTAGATATATGTTTTATTGTAAAAGTTAAAACTAAACAAGATGTTATGTTATCAGTATCTCTAAAGATACATAGCTACCGTATATATCATAATAGTTAAAGATATATTGACATTTTTTGGATTTTCTAAGATAGTGAATGTGTATTCACGTTACCTTTAGTAAACACAAAAGAGAGTCACGTAAAACCCTAATGCTAGCACACTATTCAATTTGGAGATAACCTCTTCATGTGGATACCTATAGAGGATGTTCATCTTTTGGTAATGTCTAGATATGACTCCAAGCATAAGGTAGGGTGTTACTGGTGTAAACCCCCCCTATGCCTTCTAACAAATATTTGATTTTTGTTCAAATTGGTAGGTTTCACATGTTTCTTCTAAATTTAATCAAATTGTATGGATCCTTGATAGGCTTTTTATGTTTAAAATTTTATTTATTTATTTATTTTGACTACGCTTAAGTTGCAAAATCTAATAATGGTACTAAAGCAACTTGTGAATTCAATTAAATCAAATTTATCATTGTTATATATATATATATATATATATATATATATATATATTTGTGTGTGTGTGTGTAATTGTTTGAAAATCGTTTCAATGGTTTAATGATAAACAAAATAGTTTAAGTATGATTTAATATGCACAAAAATGAAAATAATGAATGTTGTTGTCCCTAGGCACCAAGAAGGGGGGTTGAATTGGTGAATAAAAATTTCAAAAACATAGATAAAGGGGAGAAGAAATAGTAGAAGAGAGACAATCAATTTATAGTGGTTCGGGTATAATTGACCTTACGTCCACTCGCCAATTAATCAATTGGGTATTTCACTATCTCAATGGTGTTTTCAAGCTCACACCCAACTTATACAACTTGTGTTTTGATGGCTAACACAAAACCTTACAGCAATGTGTTTTTAGGCTAACACAAAACCTCACTCAAGTGTTTCACTAGGCTCATACTTAAACCTTTCTAGAAGTGTTTTTATAGGCTAACACAAAACCTCAATACTTGGTGTTTAATGCTCACACCTAATAATTACAATTTCATAAATAAGATGAAGAAAATGAGTAGCAAAGATTGAGAGCTTTAATCACTTGTAATAAATTCCTTAGCAACTTTATTCATGGTTGTTTGGTGGAGTATTTATAGCCAAACTTCACTAAAAAGACGTTGCAGATCATAGCTCATCAAATCTTTGAGACATGCTTGACAAATTTTGCATTAAATGCTTGTCAGGATGAAATTGCGATCGCTACTGTATTTCGTGATTGCAAAATCCAAATTCTTCAAGTGAAACCCTGTTTGTGTCTAACGGCTAGTCCACGTGGCAACTTCTTATTAGTTCACCAGGAAAATATAGTCGTTGTCTTTTACCTACTTTCAGAAGTCGCTCAAGTTTTCTTACACAGGCCGTGACAAAGGACGCGAATCCATTTGCCAAAGTGGTCAACTTTCTTCCATAGGATTCATGGTCGCTACTAACAAGATGCCTTCACGAAATTTGACTTCTGACAGTCTTCTAGGACACTTGTTAAGCTATGGTTGTGGACTTGCTTCCCTCTTGAGTTACTTTGAAATTCGCAGTCGCGACTAAGGCATGACTTTCACCGCCAATTCGTTTGTCATATTTTGGCTTCTTCTTTTCCAAAGGTCGCGGCCGAGAATGACTCTGTGATTTTTCCTGCTTGAATTTCAACATGTCTTAATTATGAGTCGCGGTCGCGAATCCTAGATTGCGGTCGCGATTTACATGTCACTTTGGAGTTTATCAACTCCTTTCATTTCTTATTGAGAGATTGATTCATTTCTGCAAAATCAACACTTATTTGAAATATTAGTGATGATCAATCTACTTTGTGAAGATCAAAAAAGGTTTTAAACTTAGGATTAATCATCCTAGTCCAACAATCTCCCCTTTTTGATTTTGACAACCTAGATTGATCCAAAGTGAAAAATAAGTGTAGAGAAGTAAAATTGAATCATAACTTAGCGAAGATTCCTAAGTGTAAAATAACTTAGCAAACACTTTCTAAGTGTAAAACTAATTTGCTTAAGTTACTCCCCCTTAACTTATGCACTTGGTTGCTTACTCCCCCTTAATTAGTTATCTCTAATTTTTCACTTGAATCTTATTTTATCTCCCCCTTTGGTAAGATCAAAAAGAGTTAGTGAAGACTAAAGATAATTAAAGGAAAGTTAAGCATAAGAAGCAAAATTATATAAGAAACAAACATGGAGAGCATAAAGAGATGCAAAAATAAACCTTTTTTATATATATACTAACTTTGAGATCACAAGTTTGGATTACAAAAGGTAACCAAAAAAAAAAACAAAGTACAAAAAGAAACCTAAACACTAAAATGCTGGTGAATTACTATCATAGCTAGAAGAGTCTGTCGCAGTCTCTAGGAGGCCGCCTTCAGCTTCATCTCCATCTTCCACACCTTGATCCCCATCTTGAGTATCATCAAAATCTATAAAGTCGGGGAGGTGGTAGGGTGGAATTTTGAGTTTCTCTTGTAGATCCACCATGTCGCTATGGAGATGGGAGAGGAAGAGTGATCATCTCTTCATCATTCACATAATCTTATCCAACTTGCGGTTGATGGTGGAGAGCGATACTTTTTTAGTTGGCTTCGGTGAAGGAGGTGCAGAAGGGGCTGAAGAAGGAACCTCTTCAATGTGGAGGCGCTTCCTCTTGGACGCTTGAGAACTCTCCAGTCGTTGTGCACCATATGCGCCAAGTAAATAGGCGTAGGAGTTAAGATGTATCGCCTTGGCATTGACGAGTTTTGTGAGATCCAAAAAGTTCTATAAAGGCAAATACTTTTTGGTGAGGAGCTTTTCCTTGTCCTCGTCGAAAGCGCCCACAAATCAATAAATCGCGGTGACATGCGATGGAAGTAAGAATTGACTCTTCGGCTTGGTGCTTATGTGAATCTTCTGATCCACTAGATACCTGTCGTTCTGGTTGGGCTTATTTTTCACCAAGCAGAAGAGAAAGGCAAGATATTTCAGTGATACCTTTTGATTCCCATCACCCCTAGCATTGATGGAGAACGTAATGATGTGGTGAAGGATCCATAGTGGCAATGTTGTGATGTGTTTTGCCAAGGAAGATCGAGGGTCGTGCTTGGCCTCTATCGAGATCATTGCCCAAAACTCCAAGTAAATGACATCGAGAGCAACAATGACGAAGGGAATGTGCTCATTGATTTGAAGAGTGAAGAGGAAAATAACTGCACGAATGTGATGTAGTATGGATCTTCGAATCCCCGAAAAGTCATTCCATATTGCCCGGTATGAGACTCCATTTTGTGGCTCAATTGAACCGTGCACATGAATTCTCAAACGATCGCCTCGTATATGGGTTTCGAACGGAAAATAAAGTCATTCTAGCCCAGATTGGATAGGAATGCCCAAATTTCATTGGTGAGACCAAGAGATTCGAGCAGAAAGGAAGAAGGTATTTTGTTTGGGAGGATGGTTTTGGAGAGGTTTGCTTTGTATCTTTCCTTTTCCTCATGAGTTACTCCTCTCCTGTTGAAAAGAGAAGGAGGGGCAGAGGGTTGTGCAATTCCCTTGCCCTTATCGGCTCTTGAGGATTTCTTGGGTGCCATGGCAGTTGCTTGAGAGATAGGAGAAATCTGAGAGATTTGGAGATTTGGAAGTTGGTAGAATTGAGTTGTGAGGAAATCACTGTTTAAGGGGGTATTTATAGGCTTCAAGGGGTGTGAAAATGGTAAGAAATGGCTAGAAATGGATTAAATGAAGGGTTGGCAACGGTTGGCAATCAAATCTCATAAATATGAGTCGGTTACTATAATTCGCGTCCACGATTTCTTCAGTCGCGATCGCGAATTCCAAAAAATATGAGTAACAGACAAATTTTCCTTGGGAATGCCCGCTGCAACGATCAGAATTTTGAAAAAATGACAAAATTCACTGTGGAGAGTGATTTTTGCGATCGAGAATTGACATTTGACAACTGAAAATGTTGACTTGTAATTCACGACCGTGAAGAATGAATAGCAACCACGAATTGCGAGTCATCAAGGATAAGAATGAAAATTTTTAAAAAAAACATGTGATCTACTAAAATCAAAGTATAAAATCTTTCAATATCATTAATTAAACATATCACACACATATATCACACTAGATCAAACAAGAATTTTCACTTGAGGGAGCTTCCATCAAACATTCCCAATTCTCTCTTAATGAAGTGCATTCTTTCTTCATTTATAGGTTTAGTGAAAATATCTGCAAGTTGATGACTAGTGTCGATGAATTCTAACACAACATCACCTTTTTGCACATGATCTCTAAGAAAGTGATGCCTAACATCTATATGTTTACTTCTAGAATGTTGGATGGGATTTTTTGAAAGATTAATAGCACTAGTACTGTCACATTTGATAGGAATGTGATCAATCAGTTTACCAAAGTCCCTTAATTATTGTTTCATCCCAAGAGTTTGGGTGCAACACTAACCCGCCGCCACATATTCGACTTCCACGGTGGACAAGGCAACCGATACTTGATTTTTACTAAACTAAGAGACTAGGCATTCTCCTATGAATTGGTAAGTCCCAAAAGTGCTTTTTCTATCTAAAAGACTACATGCGTAATCTGCATCCAAGTACCCTATTAGGCTAAAGGAAGAGTTCCTAGGATACCAAAATCCTAAGTGAATAATGGCATGCAAATATTTGAAAATCCTTTTTACAGCATTCAAATGAGATTCCCTAGGTGAAGATTGAAACCTAGCACACATACAAACACTAAACATTATATCTGGTCTAGAAGTAGTAAGATAGAGTAGAGATCCGATCATACCTCGATATCTCTTTTCATCTACTATCGTACTCGATTCATCCTTGTCTAGCTTGATGGTACTACTCATTGGAGTTTTTGCTACCTTGCATCCTTCCATGCCAAATTTCTTTAACATTTCCTTTGTGTACTTGGCTTGGTTGATGAAGATCCCTTCTTTGAGTTGCCTGATTTGTAGACCAAGAAAGAATTTGAGCTCTCCCATCATGCTCATTTCGAATTCCCTAGTCATACACTTAGCAAATTCCTCACAAAGAGATTCATTAGTAGCACCAAAGATAA
>CATIWR010103771.1:0-31420 GCA_949677035.1 Omphalea diandra | reverse complement strand
ATCCTTAAATGCTCCTTATACTCTTAAATAAGCTCTATAACACCATTATTTATGATGCTATAACATGCACATAACATAAGACAATTTTTCATGCAGTTATACAAACACTACATATATGTTCAAGTGTCCTAAATATAACGGTGCAAGTGTCATTGTCATGCTTCTACAAATCGCATGACTAAATGATCATTTATCCAATGCATATGTTCATGTGATAATGCCAATGAATGTGGATAGGGATGTTACATAATAATTATACTAATAATAATTAAAAGTGTAATAGTGAAGATGTTAAACATTGTTATTTATATAAATGAAGGGTAAAAGTTAATCTTATGATAATTAATCGTGCTTGTTATTATATATGAATAAAGAATAATTATGCTTGTAATGTCAATGAACATATATTTTAATAACAATTTAATTTATAAAACATAATTATGAGGTTGAAAAATAAATCCTTAATTCATTTAATAAAAGTGAATATAAAATAAACATTTAAATTAAATATCAATTAGTAGATAAGAAAGAATATCTTAAAATATGTTATTTTTATGGTGGATTTGTATGAGATTAATAATATAATAAAAGACAACTTACATGATTTTAATTACTCTTGAAAATACTATAATTAGAAAATAACATAAAAAAAAGTACATACAATTTACTATAGCCTAAGCATAGTTATTTCCTATTACATTACTATTATGATAATAATAGATATAATCTATTAGGTCATTCTAGAGTACCAATATGATATGATACAATTTAACCATTTATTATTACAATCAGTTATCTAATCAATAACTAATACTTATCTACAAGAGTACTTATTATATTTTATCTTTGTTATTTAAAATAAAATGTATTTAAGTTTTTTTTGTCTTTGATATCTTAATTTATTAGTAACTATATTTAATAATCAATAAATTAATACAAAAAATTGCCTGCACTTTTGATGTTATTAGTAGATTTATTTATTAAAAAATTTAAATTTACTAGATTCATTTATTAAAAAATTTAAACTTATTAGATTCATTTATGAAAAAAATTTAAACTTACTTTTTGAATTCTATGAATTGTTTAATTGAATCAAATTTTAGATTAAATTTAATATATTTTTATAAAAAATAACTTATTAAAATTTAATAATAAATTATTGAAAATAATTATATTATTTGAAATTAATCTCATTCTAAATAAAATATTTTTATTTTTATCAAAATTTTATTAGCATCTAAAATTTTTTAGAACCATATAATCTATGAAAAAGTTATGACTTTTGTTATATAAAATTAATATAATAATAATTTATAGTACACAAAATCTTATGTGTATATTTCTACATCAATTTTGTTATATATGGTTATCTATAATCATTTTAATTACTGTATTTATGTATATAAAATTCTCTTATATATATAATATTTTATTTAGTTAGATATGATTATGAATTACAGAAAGTTTAAGATGACAGGTTCATTATATTCAATATAAACTATGACAATTTATTCTTAATTTATTGATTTTAAATTATAATAAATTAATATGATAATTTTCTCTATCTTAAATGAATTTTAATGATTTATTTTTGTGTTATAGTAAATTATAATTTGACTATGTTATGTATAACTTACATTGATTCATTTTTAATATCAATTACCAAAATTATAATACATTAATATGGTTCCACTAACAACTAAAATATATAAGTTTATTATAATTTATTTATTAAAATAAATTATTATATTTATTATAATTTATTTATTAAAATAAATTATTATATATTAAGATAAAAATTTTGCTTTTAGAATATTGATGTAATTTTATTTTTAAATTTTTACATTTAATATATTCAAAATCAAATTATTAGATTTTTATACTTGAGGAGAAAATTATAAATTTTATTTTTTTTTAAATTATAGAGTTTAGACTTTAAAATTTTTCTCTATTTATTTTTATTAAAATTATTATCATAATTAAGATAGTTGTAGACATAACTTAAATAATATTATAATTTATATTTGTTCAAAATATTCTCATTTTTATATTTTATTTATTATTAATAAATTCTAAAATTTTTTAATTTGAAGTAGATTCATAAATAACTGTAATTTCTATATTCTCTTAAATTCAATTTAATATTGATATAAAACTTAAAAAATGACTTCAAATGAAAAAAATTTTTACATTTGAAACTTCATATTATTGAAAAATAATTTAATTATTGATAAATTTATATCAGTTTTATTTTTTAATGAAAATTACATTAAAATGAGCCAAAGTTAAAATTATAATTTTTTAATTAAAATAGAAAATTGATTATTTATTTATAAATAAACTGAAAATTTTTAAATTTTTGTTACTACGTGTATAACAAATGTAGAGTGACTTAGTTAAGTACAAAAGATTATATCTATATTCTAACCTATAAATAAAATTATTTATATATAATTAGATTAAAATATAGTTCAAAAAATATATGTTAGTAAAAATTTGATAAAAAATATAAAAAGATGTAAATATTTTATTTAGAATGAGATTAATTTTAAATAATATAATTATTTTTTATTATATTATATTTTTTAATTTTGATAAATTATTTTCTACAAAATAGATTGAATTTAATCAAAAATAAATATTTACTTTAATTTTATTCAAATTAAATTTATAAAAATTTGATCTTTTTAAAAAATAAATCTAGTGGCACTATCAAATACTATGAGAAAATATTATCTTTTTTTATTTTACTAATTATTTAATATAATGATTAGCAAGTTAAGACATTAAAGATAAGAAAACTTAAATGTATTTATTTCTAAAT
Source organism: Omphalea diandra (assembly GCA_949677035.1). Classification (NCBI taxonomy): domain Eukaryota; kingdom Viridiplantae; phylum Streptophyta; class Magnoliopsida; order Malpighiales; family Euphorbiaceae; genus Omphalea; species Omphalea diandra. The sequence goes on along the minus strand of CATIWR010103771.1, from coordinate 28,596 downwards.
AATAAAGATAAAATGTAATAAATATTTGTATAGATAGTACTAATTCTAGATAACAAAAAATTAAGTATAATAATAAATAATCAATATTAAAATAATAAATTTAATAACTATAATTTAAAATGGTATCTTAGAATGACCCTAATCTCTATTATGGCATATCTCACAAAATAGTTGTTACATATCCCACTATTATAAGAATCTGATACATGCGATGCTGAAAAATACTATACTTAATACTTGCCTCCACCTAATTACTATAATATGTCATAAGTGGTGTGATATGATCAAAAGTGGAGTTATTGGATAAGTTCTAGCAAGGGACCAAGATTCAAACCTTAGCTCCAGTTTATGGCCCAACAAGGGGGGCGCAAATTAGATGGAAATATGAGGCTGCTTCTGAGCCTAAAACCATTGTTTGCTTTAGGCTATAAACCCAGGGCATCTTTTAGGCTTCGCTACACTTTTTGGAAGGCCTTAAGATGAGCTCTGGCTCTGCCCGCAGTTGGACAAAGCGGAAGTGGGAGGAAATCATCACACCATTGTTGCAAAGAGTGAATTTACTCTCTTTATTCAGGCCAAACTCTAGATGGAGTTGAAATCCGAGATGTTCAACTCAGGTGGTTGATGCTGTAGATGGGGCTCATGAGCCAAGAAACCAGTCTTGTTCACTGATAAAATTGGTACCATCATTGCATATGGAAACAATGGAGATGCAACTGAGGCAGGAAAATATTAGCCAATGGATAATTGTCCATTAATTGCTTGCAAGTTTCAACATTTTAGAATATGATATATCACTATTGGTAAGTCCTTTTAAGTCTTGATCAAATTGCTAATGTAATTTTTATGAGTCATTTTGTCAACTTGTAATTGTTTGATAGTTTAATGAATATCTTCTGTTATATATATATATATATATAGAAGATAATAATACAAACAAATTAAAATTAGAATTAGAATATAATATAAACAAAATTCGTTGTAATCTTATAACAAAAATAAAATTATCTAAAATAAAATGGAAAAAATTATCCATATCAAAATTATCTATATTATAATAAAAAATTATAATATATATATATATATATATATATATATATATATATATATATAATCAGTAAAATTAGGAATTAAATTAATGATCAGTTGAATTTTATCTAGAATGATTTTTAATATTATTTTTATCTTTAATATTATAAATTTATTTATTTATTTTTAATATTTAACTTTAAAATTATTTAGATGATCTTTTTAAATTTTACTTATTATTAAATCAAGTAAATCATATCAATCAGATGAATTAAATAAAAAAAAGGATCAATTTATTGATTTATTAAGCTACCCGATTTTAAAAAGATTGATCTTGGACGGCAGCGTGCACAATACACATATTAAACGACACCGCAGGCAGACGTTTTCATTAATCTTTACTTTCCAAAAAAATTTTACTAGAAAACAAGAGAAGAAAAAGGCCGTAACCCCAACCGCAACCTGAGCGAGCAAACCAAAAGCAGAACGCAGAGAGCAGAAGAGGTTTATTTATTCGAATATCATCGATCAACTCCTTAAGCAATTACGAAAAGCAAAACCCGGAGTTTATTCCTTCGAATATCATAGCCTAGCTCCTTAAGCAATTATTTAAATATCTATCACAGGTTTCCATTCTCTTCCTTAATTCGATCTTTTATTTATTTATTTATTAATTAATTCCGTCCCCATTAGATTATCTGTTTATCTTCTTTTTATCATTTTTGATTATCTATTTATCTCGTTCAAAAACTGGAATTCCAATTATTTTGTCAGTTTCATGCATAGTTATTTTAGCCCAGTACAGGACCTTTTTTTTTTAATTTTCTGTCACTACAAGTTTTTTAGTCAGATTTTAGGAATTTTATATATTTGATATATACGAGGAATATATTTGAAGTGATCTGATTAGGGTTTGGTTGGGCGAAAGATTGCTTTAGGTACTATTTTGTGCTTTTTTCGGTTGGCTTAGGGTTATGAAAAATGAAATGCTATTGGTTTTATTATATTATAGGTTTGTTGTTTCCAACTTGGAGAAACATATGGTTTCACATCCATTTGGCACGGTTAGGGAATGGAGTATGTGATTATTTGGATTCCTGCTCCTTATAAGCCTGATACTTCTGTGCTGCATTTTGTTGTTTGGATCCACCAGTGATGCTTTTTTGCCAATGAAATCTCAAAGCTTGATATAGTTCAGCATGTGTATTCTTCCCTGGTTCCTATATCTGCGGTAATTGAAATTGAGTTCCATCTTATGTCTTCCTCTCTGTGAGGTGATACTAAAACTGGAGAAGGCAAGGTTAATTATTTGGTCTAGCATCAACTGAGTTAAAGAAAATGCAAATTATTGCATAGTTTCTTTTTTGGGGTTTTGCAAAATAACGTAATTTTTATGTGAGGCTTGTGAAGTGTAGTGATGTGCTTCTTGGTGGTTTTAGATTTCTAAAGGGGATAGTGAATGATTTTTGTCTGTTCCTTTATCTTTCCTTCACCTTGAATGTAAAGTTATATATTTTTGAACTGATGCTGTGGCAATTTATGTAGATTTAGACATTTAGCCATATTTGTTTGAAGTCATGAACTTCATTTTGTTTGTGGAAGTTCTGGGTGCTTCTCATGTGAATGCATCATTTTGTAAAATTGAGGTTGCAAAAGCTTCATAGAGGAACTTAATTACCAAATTCAGAGTGAAATGCCTATAAATAGTATATCACCATTCTATTGTTTTACGCAGAACAACTCATAATGGCTGGGAGAAACCGCATTCCACGTGAGGCCTACAATGACCGGCGTGGGTTCCCTCCCGAGAGACCTTTCATTCGTGGCCCTCCTTTGCCACATCCACCTCCTCCTCCTCACCCTGCTTTGCTGGAGGATGAACTTGAAAGGCAGGATGCTGAAATCCGTGGGCTCATGATGGGTAATCGTCGGCTGATGGAGGAGCGAATGGCTCTGCAGCAAGAGCTTGGTGCTGCCAAGGAGGAACTTCATCGCATGAATCTTCTCATTGGTGAAATACGTGCTGAACAAGAGGTGCACTCGACGGAGCTTATTGAGAAAGGACTGAAGTTGGAGGCTGATCTTCGTGCTACTGAGCCTTTGAAGAATGAGGTTGCCCAACTCCGCGCTGAAGTTCAGAAGCTGAATAGTGCAAAGCAGGAACTCCTTGGGCAAATTCAGACCCTGAAACAAGATGTAGCAAGAATGCAAGCTGATAATCAACAAATACCTATGCTACGGGGTGAGATTGAGGGCCTGCACCAAGAGCTTCTTCATGCTAGGTCTGAACTTGGATTCATTTGTTATTGATAGTTCTCCTTCTCATACTAATGCTTTTGTGCCTGAAGAAGTTTTTATACTGCAGAGCCTTTGGCTTGAAATTCAGTGTCAGAATTGTAATATAAAGAAATGCTAAAATCAAAGTTTTGTGTTTCAGAACTGCTATTGATTATGAAAAGAAGGCAAATATTGAACTGGTGGAGCAGAGGCAGGCAATGGAGAAGAACTTGGTTTCCATGGCACGCGAAGTTGAAAAGCTACGGGCTGAACGTGCTAGTGCTGATGCTCGACCCTGGGTTCCTGGTATAGCTGTCTTACATGCTACTTCACAAGTTTGTTATTTAATGGAGTTCCCTTCAATTGCATGTGGCATTAGTTAAGCTATCAAGTTCTTATTTACTCCATGCTTTTTGGACATTGTGGCCATTGTTAGTCAGTGTATTCCAAGTTATGTATTAGGTGAGAATAATTTCAAACTCTTTTGTCACCTGATGAGGGGGATCATTAAACTTCCCTACTGGTGGATTCACCATAGATTAACTAAGGGATAGATAATGACTATGAATTGTGGTTGACTATGTTGGGCGTTGATAATCTTATGTTTTTCTTTTATGCAGCTTTTCGTTATTGAGTTGTGACTTAGCCAAAATCCTTTTTCATTTTTATTTTTTGCCTTTTTATTGGATGTTTCCTCTTCTGTCGTATCGATATGTTGCTTATTTTTTTATCTTATTTTTTTATGAATCAAGGTGGACCATACGGGATGAAGTTTGGTAATCCAGAGGGGGTTTTTCCTGCTCCTTATGGAGATGGATATGGAGTTCATCTGGTATGTAATTATGTATGCTCATACTTATGAATATGGTTTTCCTTTTCAGTAGTTTTGTATCTATCTCCTGCATATTCCCCTCCCAACCCCTCTCCCTTTCTTTTTTCATAATTTATTTATTTTTGTCTTCTTGTGGCGCAGACTCCTGGTGACAAAGGTCCTTTGTATGGCCCGGGTCCTGCTTCATGGGACAAGACTCGCATGCCTCGTCGTTGAGATGATTGCTGTTCAAACTGAAAAAGGGAAAAGTTGCTACTGTGGCTGCCTTCTATCCTCTTCAGTATTTCAGTAGGCAAAAAGTCTCATTCATTTTGTGTGCATGCCGCACAAGTTGTCTTTTATCTGAATACATTTAGTTATTCTAAACTGAGTTGAATAGGTTTATAAAGCTGATTTGCATGAATGGTTAGAGGTTATGGTTTCTATTTTATATCCAATATAGCATCGTAGCAATCCAAATTCTGGAATGTTTCAGCTCTGTCTTATAAGCTGGCTTCTTCACAAACTATGATTTATTCTAATCTTCTTGGTTTGTCTTTCTTGGATACTGTGATTTATGCTAATCTTCTTGGTTTGTTTTTCTTGGATGCTATATGATTTACCATTTTCATAAAAGTTAAATGTTCCTTAAATAATTTCTGCTTGTCTTTTTATTGGTTGAAGTTCCCCACTATTATCTAGGGGTGGACAGAGATGGAGCTTTTGGTCTTTAATATTACTTCTGTCTCTTCCAGTTTAGTTGAGGAGGGCTGAAATGCTTTTGTTTAATATTAATTTTCCTGTAGACATGCCGCTGATGATATTCCTATCAGTGCTTCCAATTCTTTTTATTAAACAAAATGTACTTGACCTGAGTTATTGGTGTCTTAGGGTATATCATAAATGGAATTTTTATTCAGCTGTATAGGATAGTGAATTTGGTGATTGCTTTATTGAAGATATGATTCCAGTCAGCTTGTTATTGGTGTTGCTTATTTATTCTCCAGAAGGTGAAGTGTTGTAATCTGAATTCATGTCTATGACATCAATAGGATAAGGTTATCCTCCATAGGAGATTATAGCACCCATTTTTTAGTACAAATCAATTTGTTTCTGTGGGAATGTCTATTCTCTGGAAAGGCCAGCAGTCCATTTTTATGACAGGATACACCCGATAATCGTGTAGTATGGGAGCCAGATATTGGATTTAGAATATCGAAAGAAGTGCCGCAGAATAATTACCTGTATAATAGCACTATGATTATAAGTTGCTTATTCTGTTCTTAACATTCATTCAAGTGATTATGATGGAAGATGTCAACTGTTAGGTTCTTGCTACTGAGTTCTCTTGAACCATATTTTAGTCTTTTGCATGTCTTTATTACTTGAGCTCCACTTTTATAATGTCTAAAGTCTATTGGTTCAACCCATGATGGAAGCTTATCACTGCACTTTAGTATGAAGTTCTTAGCAGTAAAGATTTTTCTATAAAGTGGCATTTGAAGAGTGGAAGTGTTAGGGGATGATGGAGTATTTGTGTCTCTGTTGTGTAGGGATTCACTGGAATGATTGCCGATGCTCTTTATGTTTCAATTTTCTTTTTACAAGATCATGTTATAGAATTCTTGAATATCAAGTATGTACTTAAGGGCATTTTTTTATTATTCTGGATGAAGGAAAAATACTAATCTAGGAAAGTTCCATTGATTTTGGTGTTTTAGATTGCTTGGTGGATTTCTAGAGTTGTGTACATGTTCAGTGGGGCATGGAGCTAAGTACAGCATATATAAACTGTTAGATTATATGATTTGGTGACTAGTTATGCTTCATTTAAGCTTATCCAAACTGTATGAGATTTTAGTATGTTTCAGTGGTATGGTGCATCTTCATCCCTTACTTAAGTTAGTGTTTTGGAAGATGGGTTCATCACAAGTTTGGTTGTTACCTACTGTTGAGATTTGGTTGAATTTAAGAGACAGGCAGTGGGTGATTGGGAATAGGACAAATGGTGCTAATGGAATTGGTGCAAGACACGTTTGTGTTCTTGGATAGACATACTGTGGATTATCACGTTGATTCAACACTTTAAAATGCCAATGGAGATTGGTTGGTGACATTCAAGCCCATGCATGTTGGAGTGAAGCGATAGCCATTAGCTCATCAATCAAATTTCACCTAGTTCTCCTGCCCATTTGTGGCAATTTAATATCCATGCAGCCCATCCTGTGCTCGCGTTCTAATTTACATTTGATTTGTTCTACGACATCATTCAGTAGTCAAGATATAAATAATGGCCATCTACATGCGTACAAGCAGCTTCTTCATGCATCAAAATGACCTCGGAATTCTGAAGGACAAGTGGGCATGCCATTCGACGAGAGGCTGACCACTAATACTACATAGGCAAGTATTCTGTCTCTATTATGGGTTTTATGGATCTAAGGCGTCTTTTTGGTTTAAGCTATTTTTAATGAATATTCTATAATGCTTATTTCCTGTTGTCATATAATACATTGATAATTATTTGTAGATGTACTTTTAGGTATTGCTTAGTTGCTTAACGTGTCTCATCTGGTTGCATTTATCTTTCCACAAGTTAAACCAAATGTTTTTTTGCTTTCATCCCTGCAAAGTTATTCACTATCCCTCCTGGTTACTTTAATTGGCTTGTAGGTCACTTGTCTCACATCTGAGCTAGTATGAATTCGTTAACATGTAGCTACATTTTTATAATGCTGTGAAACTGGACGATGTGCCTTCTGCAGAAGAAATCCTTTATACCTATCTAAATTGGACTGGTTCTATTTCTGAATTGTGAATCCTCCCGTTGATTGCTACAAATATCTATTAATGTGTCGCTCAGGATTGATATGAGATATCTATATACAAGAGGATATTATGAGACATCTCTCAGGCTCTGTTAGTGTTTAGTTGGATAGTAAGAGGTTCTGATGATTTTCTTTTGATCACTTACTTTTTGAGAAATATGCAAGGAATGGGTAGAGGACTAGGAAGAATATGTATTTGTTATATATTAGAATGATTTAGGCTATTTCTTGCAAGTTCTATGAAAGATTAATTAGCCTGTAAGGTAGACCTAAAAGATATCAGGTTTTCTAAATGGTTGATTTATTGTCTTTGAAGTACGTGAGTATCTGTGTAGAACCATGAGATGGCTATAGAGAGTAAGAAATACTATTAGAATGCTGTTTAAGATTCTGTATGGATGAGATAGTTGGATAAGAGAAGGGATCATTTTAATGATGGCATAACATATTTCATTTCTCATGCTTGACTTGGATTGAAGAAAGTGTTTACTTTATGGAACTCACGAGTTTATTATAAATAGAGTTGGAGCAAAGGCAGGGGAGCCGATAAATGTGAGTATGTGCAAAAAGCTAGAAGGTGTGTAATAATGCCCAGCCTAATCACATTGGGCGGATTTGGCAGTTAATGCCACACATGCTAAATTTTATGGTGTTATAGCTTGGTTTTGGTTCAGTGCATATGCTAAGCATTTTACCTGTTAATTGTTGATTATCCTTCTGTTTTCAGTTCTTTAGAGATCATTTTATCTATCATAAGCTCTGTACGTGGGGAATCTTTTCAAAAGATGCAGGCTTTCTTGATGATTTATGATCTCTGGAAAATTGTGAAGTGCTAAAAGATATCCTCCTGAAGTGTGAATTTGGTCTTATTTTGAAGTCCAGCATGCTTTTTGTCTTGTAAAAAATAACTGCATAATAGCTGATTAGCTTTCTTTTTAAGTTAATAGCTGACTTTACGAACTTAATTAGGATCTTGTTGCCTTCCAGACTTTAGAAAGAACTATCGTGAAGTGTGAACTAGTGTCTCAGCTTAATGCCAAGGTCAGCAATGGTTTCATTCAGCTTGATAAGTTATTTTCGGCAGTCATTGCTGCTGAAAATTAAACAAGCAGAGGCTTTGTTACCAATAATCCAGAGAAAAGTGGAATTGCACAAAATTTGAAGATCAGTGGTTTACCAACTGTACTAGTAGATTCTGGCTGAGGCAGTTTTACAATATGAGAGGGATGAACTGAGGCAAGATTAGAATTTTAATGTTTAAATTGATGTAGAGTAACCTTAGTGGAGTCATCTGAGGGTGTGTAGGCTCAGCGATATGACGTTGTATATAAATGAAAGGCTGCTACATGATTATAGAAGCAGAAGATCATGATTCTTGATGCAAATTTTATCTTTATTTATCCTTATAACTTTTTCCGTAGATAAATTATTGATAGTATGCTTGTTGTTGGCTTGTTATCGTATCAATCAAAGTTGCAATTTCAGGAGTTCTTCTAACTATATCTTCTTTATTGTTCTGCAGATGGAAAACTGGTTATGAGAGTGCAGAGAAAGTCAGGTATTCTTTATTGCTATTGTCTTTTTAAGTATTGGCCCTCCCTCCCGATGAGGCAGTTTGAAACTGCATTACCCAACTTCAGTCACCGAGGCAGGTGCCAAAAACTCTAAGCACCACAAAGAGAGGATTATATAATTGAAGCTTAAGGCTTATTACAAACCATATTTTTCCAGTAAATGGAAGTTATTTGCAAAATAACTTTTCGTACAATTTTGCAACCAGCAGAATTACTTCAATGGTTTAAAATGGTATTGTTTGTGGGAATTTGTTTTTATTATTTTTGATATATAGAAAAAAGCATTTTGTTTCTATAAAAGGCTTGATTACCTTTAAAATTCCCAAATTTTATTATTATTTTTTAAATCTATCACTTCATTTTTAAAAATTATAATGTTCGAAGTTCAAATTATTTTTGCAAATCTAGCCTTTAATCGATTTCCTTTGACTGGAAGTGGGATTTGAATGACATGGCTCAAAATCTTGAAAACAACATTTTAGCTTCGAAGTATCATAAAATCCTCCTTCACTTTCAATTCTTAATAACCAAACACTCGTTCAAAACCTTATGATAAAGTGAAGCTTATATTGCTCAGATTTGACCAAACATGCGAAATCCACAAAATGCAAAAACAAATTTGAATCCTACCAAAAATGAATCCCAATCGTTGAATATTAATTGAATGGGGTGGAGAAAAGGGGAATCGGTGGTGAATAAACAATGTTATTCTATTAACCAGCTAAACACTTTTGTTGGCCAGGCTGGAGATAGTAAAATCCTTAAAAGCGGCACATCTCTGCATATGGGCGGCCAAGAAAGAGGTCCTTAGCTTCTCTGTAGATGTTGGCAGGATCATTGGTGAGGGTGGCCCTTTTGTCCGTGAAGTAGTGTGGTACATGTGCTTGCGTTGCAGACATGTACCTCATCTTCTTCTTTTTCTACTTGATGAGATAAGATGATTTGGAAGGAAGCTAGAGACAGAGAGAGAGCTATGTTTTGGAGTTCACAATTAATGGTGGTTATGGATTAGGGATTTTCTCGACAAATTGGGGAAGACGTTGGTTGTGAGATGTGGGATGGGGAGGGGGAGGGGGAGGAGTAGGGACAGACCAAATGCATCATTTAAGAATGAAGAGGGAGAAATTATTATTATATTTTTTCCTGAGTTGGCTTATATTTTCCATATGAATTTTTATTAGAAAAAATATTTGTGCCATGTCATTCACATCTGGCTTCCAGTCCCTAGAAGTCAATCGGAGGTAGATTTGCGAATAAAATTGAATTTCAAACATTAAAATGATACAATATGAAGGGATAGATTTGAAAATTACACCTAAGTTTGGGATTTTTTAAGTAATTAAGCCTTTATCAAAATCAACAGCTTTCGAAACTACAAATTGGTCAAAAACAAATTAATGCTGTTCCTCAAGGGGAAGATTCCAGCTGCAATATATGGGCTTCTAGTGCAGTCTCCAAATGAAAACATATACTATAACTTGTATTTCTCACAAAAGGATATTCTCTGCTTTCTGGGTCTTTATAGTTTTCTCCTGAATAGTTTTTATGGAACGTTCGAGTATTTTGTCCTAATTTTGTTTTACTATGTTTTAGACATGGGTCAAGATAATTTCTTACATGGGAGTGATCAGGTGCTTGCTACTGAGCTAAGGGTCAGTTTAAGTTGTTCAATATATTCATGTTTTCTCATTCTAGATTTGTGTGCTATTTACAACTTTGATTGTTGAGACTAGATGGAATAATTATTTTTTCAATGTTGAAGTTTGCACCATGTCATCAAATGAGAGAATTTCGTGCACTTATGAATATGTTCTTCGAAGCTAACCTCTTGCATTCATGTATTTCTTCAATGATGAGTCTGTTATATGGTATCGTTTTGGGGCTGATTTGTGAAATGCAAATATGCAATCATATATATATTTTTCCAATGGACTAGATTTATGTTGAATTTTCATAATTTGGTTGCTAGAATAGGTTTCTCTAACACTATGCCATTAAATTACTTCTCTTTCGCAATGCTCTATTTTTCCTTCATTATCCCGTTTGCCTGTCTTACCATCTATCAATACCAGCTTAGACAATTAAATTGGAAATCATTCCAGGCCATGTTGAGAATATAGGCATATACTAGTATATAGTCATATACTGAACTGGCATTCCAAGTGGTTGAGACTGATCTTTTACTCTCTCCTCACGTTGTTTTGGGAATCTATATTATTGTTTGCTTCAAAGCATTCTTCTATGATGGGGCCCATTTTAGCGATGGATAAAACTCAACATTTCATATTAAACCCTTATCTCAGTTTCTCTGTTGATAATTTCTTTCAGAAAATAATTCTTGCCTTCTGTAAGCATGCAAATATGCACCCTAAATGCTTTACGTACGTCGCAAGGACTGGTCCATGCCAGGATGTGTTTACGTACATCTCACCCATGTGCTCTTCAGAGGGAAAACATAGATCAATTCACTCATCAAAATATTGCTATTTCTAGCTGTGATGTCTTGGTATGCGTACATGTTGCTAATGTGGGTGAAGATAAAACGAAAAAGAATAAAGAGATGCAGTGGATTTGGTCCCCCCGTAATTAATCAAATATGCCCACACCAATAGATATCAGTGCGGTTATATGCAGCCCCTTGAAGAAAACTGATGCGACTCTTCCAGGCAGCATGGACAGTGACAGATTTGGGAGTTATATCATTTCCCATTCGCTTTTGCTGCTTTTTCATGCATTACACTCCTCATCTGTTGACTTAAATCTTTTAACTTCACACAAAAATTACAGCCAAAACCTTCAGTCATCAACTTCGCTGTTGAAAATAAAACTTGGAAAAACTGTGGTGATGTCCCTGCAAAATACGCAGACACAAAGATGTAGATTTATCACTGTATGTCATGCTTTTAATTGCAGACAACTCTTCAATAAAGCTATTGATCAAAATTTTAAAAGAAATATTTTCAAGTAATGAAGGAAGCAAAGTTACTTTAAGTAAGGAAGAGTCATGTGCTTCAAAAGGGTTGGGTGCTGAATAACAAAGGCCTTCCATTCTTCTTTGTTAATTCTACCATCCTTATCAGCATCGGCTTCAGCAAATGTCTGAGCAAAGAAAATAGTAGCCATTAGTATGAACAGCCTCAAATGATGGAAGAACTGGAAGCTTTTCTCTTTCCTAAAGCTAAGAGAAATCAGCAATGATAATGACAACTGAATTTTCTCTCCACCTTGTCAATGATTGCTTCAAGATACTCTTTTGATAGCTGCAAGTTAGATTCCAACAAAATGGCGTTCAACATTTGCCGGACCTGAAAACAACCACAGAAGTCAATGGCTAATTAACAAAATCAGATGATTTTGCTTGATTAGTTGAATGGCTTGAACAATCTATGCAAGTGGAAGAAGGGTAAGAGCTTGCTCTCTCTATAAATTACCATCAAAGAAAGCACAAATAGGAAAGAAACAGACATTTCTATAACACAAATAACACATACAAGTACTCACTTCTTCTCGCTCGATGTAGCCAGTCTGCCCCAGGTCATACAACCTAAATGCAACTGCATAAAACCCAAGGAACAAAGAAACCAATGTATTATAACTGCCATATAAAATGAACAACTGAAAATTTACTAAAACTTACAGTTAATTTTATCATCCAGACGAGCACGAGGATGAAAAACGTTGAGTGCATATGCAAACTCCTCAAAATCAATGGCTCCTTTTTTCTTTTCATCAAAAAGATCGAATATCTAGATAAAAAGGGTTACTGAATCAGTTTAATGAAATAAAAAAGAAAAATCGATGGTAGTATACATCCCCCCCCCCCACCTCTCAAAAAAAAAAAAGGGGCATTCATAATATATGTCATTGGTGAATTTACCCTGTCCAGGAAGAGGTTTTTGCTTGCTGGAGCTCTCAGTAATGCCAATTCGAGCTCTTCCTTCAAATGATAAAAGCAGAAGTATTATAAATACTAGGGCAAAAAAACAAAAAAAAGTAATCCAGAAAAAATCAAGATTTCCATTAGGTTTAATACTTAAAAACATGGCTTCATGGAAAACACATACTAGTTGTTTTCAGATCCAAAAGTGTTGCTTTCCTTATCACCATACACAAGTAACGCCTAAGAAAGCATACAAGGGCATCTTCTCTTACACAAACCAAATGGGTTATCATTATTGATTTAACTGCAAGAGATTGTGCACTTGGTCACTACTTAAATTCACATTCCTCAGCCCAAGAAAAAAACTTGCACTAAAATAGCATCAACAGAATTGAGAACGCATACTTGGGTATGATACCTTGTGTAGAAGACCATCATCAATAATTGAACTACTCAACTTCTTGAACAAATCAAGCAATGCCTCTACCTCATTGACTGTGACTGCAACAACATATATCACCTCACTCCACTGAAAGAAAATTTCAAAATAAAAAATTATAGGCAAAAACATGAAGGCAAATCAAGAGACAAACATAAAGTTCTGGTAGCAATGCGATTGAGGTGATCGAAGGTGTAATGGCGCTTATAAGGAGGCTGACGATTGAAACTAAAGCAACCAACAAAGCTGAAGATCACAGCTTCCACTATTCCTTTAATCACAGCACACAGTCTTCCATTTATCGTCAAATTGCTTGATCTCTTACCCATTCACACCAAAACTCAAGATTAGCTAAGTAGTAATAAGCAAATGATGCATGGTAAAACAGAAGAATCTTGATGATGGCTTTCTTGCTTCTGCTCCACTTCTTTATGTTTAAGGATATGACATTAATTAATTCATATGTAAAGATCATAAAAGTTGTAAAGTAAATTTTTTTTTTTTTTGAGGGAGAGAATAAATACATACCTGCAGAGAGCTCCTTGTTGAGTCCATTCACAGATGAAGAAGATGAGAGGGGAAGATATATAGAAGATATTATTATTGTCATTTTGGGTAACTAACTAGCAACTACCATTTTAAAAGCAAAATAAATATGGAGAGGTGTGGTTTTTGGTAAGTTAGTAATTAAAACATCCAGATTTCAATTAGCAAATATGATCAACCTCATACCACAATGCTTTTAGGGAGGAAGGTTGGAATATTATAAATTTTTATTCAATCATTAGGTGTTTTATATATAAAAATACTTATAATCGATATATCAATATTAATTTTAATTTTAGAGTTTGTTTTAAACTATGATTTATCATTTGTTAAATAATTATGTATAATATAACTACATGTTATTATTTTATATTATATTACAGAAAAAACTGTTATATTAAAAATATTTCTAAATAAAAATTAAAAAATTAACTATCATATAAAAAAGACTTTTAAATAAGAAATTTAAAATGTAAAATGTAAAAATTTTAAATAATAAATCAAAATCATATTAAAAATTATAAACAGAAAATAAAAAAACTTTAAAGGTAAAAATTATAAACAACTTTTAAACAACAAATTAGACAATTTAAAAGTAAACATTTTAAATAAGAAGTCAAGATTTAAATCAATTATGTTAATTGTTCAAGTGTATACAAACTAGCGACAGTATAATAAATTATCAGAAATTATTTTATTCAAATTTAATAAATTTTCTCTTAAAGTGTGTTACACAAGATTAAAAATATAAATCAATAGATAATTTTATTACAACTACATCACATATACATATATAATTATAGTTATTTATTAATTTTATTTTAATTAGGAAATATTTAATTTTATTTATTCGATTGATTGTTGGGAATTACTTCATTCAAATTTAACAAATTTTCTCTTAAAATTGTGCAACGTAATATTGAAAATATGAATTAATATATTGAAAATTTTTATAATTCTTGTAGTTATATATGGAGGTAATTGTAATAAATATAAATAAATAAATAAATAAATAAATAAATATATATATATATATATATATATATATATATATATATATATATATATATATATTCTTTTATTACAATTACCTCCGTATATAATTACAAGAATTATAAAAATTTTATTTTATTATCTTATTTACTTGATAATAGTTTTGATAAAATAATAATTAATTATTTAATTAATTAACTAATTATTTAATAAAAATAAATATTATATTTATTTAAAATTTATTATTATAATTATACCGCATAATGTGCGAGTTCACTTTTAATATTATTTATATATCATATGATATTTAATAAATAACAAAGGTTTGAAGAGCCTATCTTTTTTTTGCTATTGGCGTATAAATACTCTATCATTAAATTATCATATTAATATACCAATCTTTATATTTTAGAGATTCATTCTATGCTATTTATAAATATTTGTAATTACTTGTTATATTTATATGTCATGAAAGTGAAAAAATAGTGAGGATTACAATCCCTTTCTTAATTAGATATTTGTAAATCTAAAATTTGATTTTGGATAAACTCATTTTGCTGACCTGGCATGCATTATGCATCAACAGCACAAAATTGTTCCAAATTTCTTTCTGTCACCAGACCATTTTAAAGAAAACGATTATTACTAAGGGTGGCTTGATTGAGGTAACCAATTATTAATGGCAGCAACAATAATGTTAGCATCTGCTATTTGGTGTGGGCCATCTTGGCTATTGTCACTATTTATTGTCCAAGAGTCTGGCTAAACTCTCAATCAGTTTCTTGAAGATTATTATTAGAAGATGACAGGGCATCCAATTAATATGACTTTCGTCAGCTCTAAAATCTTAGCAAAAAAAAAATTTGAATTTTAATCTCATTTAACATTTTCATGTTCAAAAATAATATTCAATTTTCTAAGCTATCCCTTTCTTTTTTTGGTCTTTTTGAGTGGATATGTATAATTGAGTAGGATTTGGTGGTTATCCAACATATGTGAGAACATGAAGTGGGCACACCATCCATAATTAAAGCTTGTGGGACTCCTTTATCTCAACATTCCATTCAATTATTGACATGCAGAAGCTAATCAAATTGTTTAATAGCATATCATTACATCATCAATTTCTCACACATCATTCCTTTTATTTTTTTTCAAATGGTATAGACCCCCATTTGAGTGATTTGACATTTTGTTCAGCTCTTCATGTGTATGTGTCAACAAGAGTCATGTCCAATCCAACCTAAATATATATATATTTTTTTGAAGAACAAACTAAATATTCTTAGTTAATCAGCAATGCAGTATTTGTCTCTGCATTCATAACTATGTAGTGAGAACAGACCAGTATGCTCATACCATAGTGACATACAGTATGCTTGGATATCGCTAGTACTACTCTTGCTTCCACCATTTTGTTGTTGGTAGCATCCTATTGCAATCTCAGTGTCACGTTGCCCGTCCATTGATCTTTGGTTCACATTTGCAGATCCTATTAACATGTATGAGTCGTCCACTGTAACATTAATTGCAAAAAGAAGAAGAAAACATGTTACTATATAATCATCATATTCAACATCGGTTATCACATGAGCCAACAAACATGTTACAACAAATACACAGATATGCATTAAAATTGTTGGTTTTCATACGTTGGTAGGTAGTGTGTTCTATAGAATTGAGAAGGCCATAGAAGACCAATTTGAAGGAAAGTTAAGAAAGAGGGCAAGAATAATATCATACCAATCATGAGCTTGGAGTGAACATATACCATGAACCTCCTCTGCGTTTGTGCATTCCAATATTGAGTCGAGGGACGGGGTGCATATGGAGGGACAAACTCTCCCTTGCTCCTCTTCCCTATTAGAAAGGCAGAAGAAGTTCAAGTAATCTCTTGGGTGACCCGGCTCCTCGGTTTCTTGTAATGCTTGCCCTGTTAGCCTATGTATCATTGCCATAGTCTGTCTAGTCCAATTCAATATATCCTGAACAGGATCACTCTCCGGAAGCCCTTCAGGCCACATTGGTATCAACATATACACTGTAAGTCTCTTTTTTGCTTGAATCTTACTATCTTAAGTGCAATCTCATTTGGGATTGAATTTTTACATCCACAGTGCCGATCCTTATCCGATAAATGACTCCCTCCAATGAAGTATTAGTTCTCGATATATATAAACCTCTCTGCTTGCCTGATTGCTTCTACATAAGCTTCAAGGATACTTTGCTCCACGGTTAAGTTTCTTGCCATTTGGCTTGCTGAAACATGGTCTATCGACCGAAAGACTTGGACTTTCCAATTCCTATCATCAGAAATGCTTGAAGAAACAGGTTGGTGTTTAAGATTTGGTATTGAACTAGTAGGGACTAATAAAGATGGGTGACATAGTTGAGTCCATCTTTGCTCAAAGTTGATTAGTGCATTCCAAGCGGCCTCGCCAACAACACAAGCATGAGCATCATGCCATGGCTCTCTTGGTCCTCCTTTGTGCAAACTAGCTCCAGCAATATTTGTCTGATAGAAATCACTAAGATGGGATTCTGTGTTGAGCGTATGAAACAAGGAATGTTGTTCTGTGTCGAACGGGCCATCACAAAGATCTAATCCTCCAACAAAGCTCATGATTTCTCTATCATTTATCGAAACATGCGTTCGTACATCCACTGTTATAGTCTTTTGATGATGGGCAAAGAAAGTAGGGAATTTGTGGTGCAATCTTGGGGATAACTTGCATATTACTTTAGTTTGTTTGAAATAAGCTAAGGCGTCCCCATCATGAGTCCCCATCACACCTTTGTTCTTGATGATTGGCAAGGATGTCTTATCATCCCATACCGTAATTCTCACTGCTATACCTTCCTCCTCTTTCCGCTTCAACAAGTCTCCAAGCTTTACTCCTCTTGCATGTGGTATATTCGTTTCAGGATCCCGAACCTACAATAAGACTCACTTATTGAAGTCAACTCAACTTGTCCACCTGCAAGTCCATATTGTACAAACGCGAACACGGAACATATAATTTTCTAAAAATTGAGTATGGCTGAGATATTGTATTAGAGAAGTAAGTGTACAATATGACGCATATATGACTAAAATTAAAGTGTCGGTGCTTCACAGTTATAAATAATTCTAAGTGCGAATTGAAAAGTAAACAGAATTATTATAAGGCACGACTTTCTAGCACTATCTTGGGATTGAAAGACCACCCTGCAATGTAAATCAAATGTTCTGCACCCTCCAAGGCTTTATAGACGTCCTCCCATAATTTTCTTGGAAACCCACAGAGCACGAGGAGGTTGAAAGGAAGTAAGATGGTGACTATCTTGATACAATATGACATGGCAATTGGCTCTTGGAGGAAATGTAGCATTTCTCAGGTCTTGGAATTCACCATTAGTGATTATTTCTCTCCTACTTGGTTCACGTTCTGCTGTTTGGAACCATAACATGAACCTGGGCTTGAGTTCAGGATTTGGTTTCCCATTTTCTATTATGAGAGGAAAGAAGCCATTGATGAAGGTTTGCTGGGTGAGTATTTGGTGTGCTTGGATATGGAATTTTCCCAAGATCGAGCATTTTGTTGTCAAAGTAATGGTGATGATTCAATCAAGAGGGTAAGCACAGAGAATTTGAAAGGTTTGATTCCAAACACGTTCACGATCATGGCTTGTCTTTGCCACCTTCTTCTTGTCTATCTTGATAGTGACGTATGTTGGTTTTCCATGTGTAGATAGACACTAGAAAACCGAATTTGAAAATAGTTAGAGTATAAATTAGAATCTTAATATTGTGTGTAGGTTAAGTATTTGCCTGTTAGTCTTAATTAAGCATATGCATATATAATTTAATCAATCATTTTAAACAAATTTAGCTAACTTGAGGAAAAGATATATCTCTAATTTTTACTTTTATATTTCCTTTCTCTTTTATACAAAAGAAAAATAACTCAATAAAATAAAAATAAAAAGATTTTTAAATCATACATATTAAGTTAATTAAAATTTTCAAAGCGGAGCCAATAATCTAATAGTCGAGTATCTAATTTTAGTGTGTAATCTAAGTGAACTTTAAGGCAAACATGAAATTAAATCTTGCAGATTGCAAAGTTCTTGTTAGTGCATTTGCAATTAAAAGAAAAATATAATACTCACATTGAAGGGAAATGATGGTGTACAAGGTTTCGCATCAAAGATTGTAGCTTCAAGTGTTCCATGGAGAAAATTTTCCATTGATATTCTTGGCCTTCAAATTAGATGATCAGAAATTAAAGAAAGAGAGAGTTGGTAATTCAGTTGTACTTTGAGGAGATTGGATTGATTAGTATATAAAGGTAGGTCAGTTGACAAGCAAATGAAAACTTAAAATGCAATTGAATGTGTTGGCAATTTTGCAATTGAATGTTAATTTGCTAGTCTTGGGGGAAACCTTTCAGCTATATCAACGAGAATTTTTTTACTTCAAGTTGAAGTTCTTCAATCTCAAACTACACTTTTCCTCTCAAGAATTTTACACCTATGAATATTTTGTCAATGACCATGAGTTTCCATGTGCTACAGCCTACAAGTCAGCTATTTCCATTAATAAGTGTTGGACTTGGAGTCATTTTTTGGTGGGATTTTCCCCATAATATGTCTCCCACTCTTGCAGGATAGAAGTTGTTACTTTTATTCATAAGGTGCAACAATTTTTAACTTTTCCCAGTTTTCACGTTAAACATTATGGATTTAGTTCCCTATCCCACAATTAAAAAGGATTTTTTTCTTCTCGAGGGTGAGAAGAAGAGTGTGGTTCCCTTGACCTATAAGAACAAATTTTGGCAATTACCTACCAACCTAATCCAAAATTATAACATTATTGTCCATGTTGGGGAAAAAAAAAGGTGCAGTTACAAATTTTTACCAGCATCAAATTTCTGTTTAAAAAAAAATAATTATGATGTAGCAAATATCTTTATGTGCCAACCATTTATGAATAGAACTACCCCTCAACTTTTCCCACGCATTCAATAACTTGCCCCACACATTCAATAACTTGAGATGGTTTACGGATATCTAAGGTTGCATACTCAAAAGGGTTTGTCCAAATAGGAAAATTGAAGAAGAGGGTATCCAATGCCATATTTTAATTTCTTCAAATCAAGTTATTTTGATGAAAGCCATGTGACCTATGAGCTATGACACCATTTTCCAAAACATAAAATAACTTAACCCAAAAAAGAAATGCAAATAAATCATAACAATCACAGTGCGGGCTTGTCATAAGGTCCAATTTAATGAAAGACTAAACTTTTAGGCCCACATCATCCTATTTGAGGTATCCATTAACCATTGTCGCTTGGAGGACCCTAACCATGCACATTGCCCTCTTCAAAATCATATGCTTGAAAAAATCTTTTCTTCTTTCTTTTTTCCTTCCCAATTATTTGATGTTTTATTAATCATACTCCAATCATCCAAGAAAAGAAAATTTCCCCATAATATGATAGGCAAATTCCTTTTTTCATGTGCTACCAAAGTAAAACTATACAACCACATCATTACACCCCAAAAAAAAAAAAATTCCCCTTTGCATCACTTCATTTGCTACCACACAACCCAAAAAAAGTTTCAAAACTTTACTTGATGTGGCATTTTCCGTTTGGCTTCTCCCTGGAGCGCAACTAACCTACATGCTTTCCTATCTTCAGTTGATGATGTGGTAATCACCGATTGGTAATATTATTTCAATTTGCAATGTCACATGCCACGTGTAGATACTCGATTTACAAATGGAGACCCATGACTTTTCTAGTGTTAGGAGAAAAGTTGTGCACAACTTTCTTGCAGTACAACATGCCACCTGGTTAACCTGGCCGGACTCGGTGGCACCTCGCCGTCTCTTTATCATTTGCCGTCCCTACCATGGTTAGTGTGGTCTTATCTGCATAAGAGTCCAACTTACGCTGGTTTACTGGTTTGCAATTGAAGGGTAGTTGAATCCGTTATGGGGCCATGGGCTTTTTTTAAAAAAATAAAAGATATTTTTATTTATAAATAATTATACAATATTTATAAAATAAAATAATTTTATAATTTATAATATTAATATGAATTTGATTCTCAATAAAACTAATACTTAGTACATTAGTTTACATTAGTTTAATTCCGAAATATGATTTTATTTTCATTATTAATATTTTTTTATAACTCTGCATCTTAATCAATTATGAAATAAGTGATTTTCAAATTTTATACCACATTTCTTTTTCTTTATCTATCTAAATAAATTCATTTATATTAAATTCATAAATTCATAAAAATCAACTCTTTAATCTTTCAAAATTCAAATAAGAAATACTAATAATAATAAAACACATCAACTTGCTCAACTACCATTATTTAGTACATAATATACTTCTTTCAGATATTTGTACATCGTCAACCTCACCAACATGAATTGTAGACCGTATGATCCATGCCATATTAATCCAACGATTCTTGATTCTACAAACAAATTCATGAAAACTTACAAAGAATAATTTAAGGTTAAGAAATAAAAATTCAATTTAGGTTTACGATGACATGGTTTTATGATATTATCCATGTAAACGTATTTTAAATTAGATTCACCTTGATATAGGTGTGATATCTATATAAAAATATTTTAAATTTAGATTCACCTTGATATAGACGTGATATCTATAAATATTTTTACTTTAATATTGAGATAAAAAATTTTATGCCATCTTTTGGATTTGATATATACAACATTTTAATGAGCTAACAAGTTAAGTTTTCAGTCCAAAGACTTCCAATTTATTAAGTATATTCTCAATAAATTATTAGTTTAAAAATTATGTCCAAATCCAATTCAAAGTTCAATGATTAACTCGTTCTTCAATAATCTCTAATTAAAGTACAACAGCTGTTGCTCGAATACATTAAAGAACGAACAATCACATAAGAGATGCTGAGATAAATTATTGATATTATTGTTTAAAGCTGTATTTTGAAATCCACACCATCATGATCCAAATTATAAGGTTGTCCTAATTCAATTTAAAGATAACAATAAATTCAAACCCACAGAAGTGATCAAACTTCCAAGTCGCTTCTATATATGCTGCCAACATTATGGGATTCTATCGCATGTAACTTCTTTAGGACTCACACGTCAGAATTATTAAGTTTGTGGAAGTACTCACCACAATATTAAATATATGCAATAACCATTGAACACAATGCGCTTGCAGATGATCAAGAAGGACAATGCGTACAAGATTATTATGGCAGATGATTCCCCACTATGAATACCTTTTTATATATTGTGCATTTAAAAAATTGATCAATAGTAGAATATATCACAATCAGTAACAATTACTATAAATAAAAGGTATTCTTTGACGAAAAAAATTTATTTTATTTAATAAGAATCCGTTCATCTAAAAGGACTATAAAATCTTCTATAAAAACATCTAGTGATTAATAATAATATAAAATCCTAATTCTACTGTCTTCTCATCAACTCCTTCAACTTCTCTTTTTCATATTTATCAATATACATAGGGTCATTTTGTTGATAGATTATATCTTCATATAAAATTTATGTCCATTCAAATTAAAAATTTACTTTATAGACTAATTAACTTTATTTTTTCAAACGTATATGACCACTCGAAATATATAACTAAGATCATATAGAGGATTTAGTATTGTTTTAGTGTTAATCAATGATTTTAATTGAATTATTTTTCCACATTGATATTAAAAGCTTCAACTCTACATCTTTTCCTTTTAAGGCTAAAGTTTTAAGTTTTAATAATAAGTTAAAGAAGTCATTATTGAAAAAGTGTGAGTAGTTACAAACAATTATTTTTTTTGAAACATACAAACAAGTTAATATATATTCTCTTATTTCAAAATTAATATTTAAAGAGATTATCATTAAACTAATTGAATGACTATTTGATAATGTAAGAGATTAATATTTTGATTGTAGGTTTCTTTCAAATATTTTTAATGTAATTGAAGAAAACTTCTAATTTTATACAACAAATACCCAACTATTACACTATCAATAAGAATTTATTATTTCCTTAAAAAAAAGTACAAATATTATGAAACAAGAATTACTAAAACAGCTTTTCGCAATTAGCTAAATGCTATTAAAATCCAATTGTCCATAGTTTCCCCCTCCCTAATCACATCCCCACGTTCTCTCTTCAACACCTTACTAAAATATCCACACCTAAGGGTCAAAACTGACGCCAATTCTCACCACCGCACACCACCGTTACCTCGCCGGAAAATGACCCAGTACGGCACAATCCCAACCTCATCGTCCCAGGGAACCACCGCGAGTCTTGAGTACATATCTCGGGCCAAAGAAAGAATCAAAGCAGGACTAGACACTCGGCGACCATGGAAAATTATGTTCAATATCCACTCTTTAGGCCTTCCTGCCGGTTCAGCCGAAGCTAGAGCTCGTATCAAGACGAACATGGCCTATTTTCGTATGAACTACGCGATCATAGTACTGATAATTCTGTTCTTGAGCCTCCTGTGGCACCCCTTATCGCTTATAGTGTTTATAGTAATGATGCTTGTTTGGTTGTTCTTGTACTTCATGAGGGATGAGCCGTTGGTGGTTTTAGGGCGGTTGATCGGTCACCGGGTGGTGATGGTCGTGCTGACGGTGTTGACCATAGTGTTCTTGTTGTTGACTGGTGCGACTCTGAATATTCTTGTGTCGTTGCTGATTGGGGTGGTGGTTGTGCTAGTGCATGGGGTGTTGAGGAAGACAGATGATTTGTTCTTGGATGAGGAGGCTACTGGGTTGATGACAACTGCTACTACTGCCTCTACTTCTTGATTCTTGGTTGTTTGAGTTTTGTGAGGCTGTGTTTCAATTTGGTGGATGCGTGTTTAGTTGGAGTTATGGGTGGTGTTAATTAGTGAGATTAATTTCAATTTGTTCTTTTGTTTGTTAATGATCTGATGTTTACGAATTTCGAGTTGGGTTGAAGTTAATGTTCTGGAATATGAATTCCAGATTTCGTTTATTTGAGCTAGTTCTTGAAGCTTTTTTTTAGTATAACTTGAGTTTCTGATTTTTAGGTTTGCTGTATCATTTGGCTTTAGTAAAAGAATTGGTTTGAATGGTGGGTGAATACGGGCCGGAAGAACACTAGTTAGCTGATCCTCGGCGTGATTACTGGCGATCGTTACACAAAGTTTTTTTTTTTTTTCCTTTTTACTACCGAAAATTCTTATAAGCATTCATTATATATGTCCATTCAATGTATAATATTATAACATATAAAATAAAGAAATTTTGACAATATATAAAGTTTTTCTTGTAAAAATAATCTAGAAACTTTAATAATATGAAAAAATTCTTCATTTTAGCAATCTTTAAAATTTTAATAATAATAAATATTTTTGTTTCTTACATAATAAGAAAATTTTTTAAAAATTAAAGAGAAAAAATAACTAAAAAGATCTTAAAATGAAACTATGAATTTTTAAATTTTCTATTAAAATCATTATATTGTTATTAAAATTTGTTAGACTAATTTAATTATAACTCTTTATTTTACTATTTTGTTAACTTAAAAAGTCTGATTAAATAATAACTTTAGAAAATAATAATATATTATAAACTAATGAATTTTAATTATCATTCATATATTAATTTTTAATTATTTAAGTAATTTATCAAAAATATTGTTAAAATTTTTAAATTTCTTATAAATGAAATTTTTTTATATTTTTTGTTAATATTATTAGTCACTTGTCAAAAATATTGCAATTATTTGACAAATAATAAATATTTATCTAAATTAAGTTTGAAATTATAATTAATTATATATATTGATTATTTTTATCAAATGTAAAGTATTTATTTTATTCCATTAGTTATTCAAAATTATCACATTATTTTTAAAAATATAATTAAAAATTATTTTAAAATAAAATACTAATTCTAACATAATATACATTTTATATTAAAAATGACTATTCTTAAATTAAAAATTTTAATTTATAAATAATTAATATATAAAATTTTAATATATAATATATATTTTATATCAAAATTATAATAAAATTTTATTATCACAGTACAGGCACGAATAAATATATTTTCATTCTCCATAGTTCAGATGCGTTGAGTCATTCTGCTTCTTCTTCTTCTTCTTTTTTTTTTTTCTAAGAAAAATGAATTTCATTGAACAAAGGGCAAAGACACATTCACTAACAGTAGCCTATTTAGGCCGGAATTACAGAAAGCCACCCCTCCCAGATCAAATTGCCGAGCATTCTTAGCAACCCAATCGGCGGCCTGGTTGCTTTTCTACTAATGAAGGCAAGGCTGCTATTAGACAAAGAGCTAAGCCCTAGTTGTATCTCTTCCACAACACTGTCTATTTCCCAATAAGGAACCTTCTTGTTACAAGAATCCGGAATCTGTTCAAATATGGTGTTAATCTCAAATTGGATGCAAATCTGATTGCTTCTCTGACTGCTACGGCTTCAGCTGCTAAGGGAGAGCGAAATTTCAAGGACGACCCAATATGCTTAACTGCCCCTTCTTCATCCCTGCAAACAAACTCTGCCGACGATGGTTTTGATCTATTCACAAAGGAAGCATCACAATTAAACTTAAGAAAACATGATGGAGGTTTGGACCAGCCTGCCTCAACAGATGCACTAAGATGGCTATGCCTGAGCACTTGAGATGGTGAAATTCCTTCCAGGCTCTGATTGTTAAAAGCTTTGTTTCCAAGGGATCGATAGGCCTGTTTCTAAAGAGAGCTGCATTGCGGCCCTTCCAGATATACCAGCAGCTCCAAGCTAATAAATCAGTAAAGCTTTTTCCTCCACCATTTGCCTGTAAGCTATCTCTCGTATGTTTCCAGAACCCACTGGATTCTGTTATCTCATCTGGTAAGTTATCCACCCTGAACCCCAATAAGCCCCAAGAGGCTCGAGCAAATGGGCATTTGAGGAGCATATGCACAACAGATTCAGACTCTTCACCACACAACTCGCAAGCCCCAGAAATAGTGATTCCTCATCTATACAAGCTCGCCTTGATTGCCAGGGCACCTGCTCTCCACGAGCCATATAGTATACCAATTTCACAGTATATAAGCCACTATTTTCATAATGCCACACTAAACAGCTCTTTGTCTGACCTTCTAATTGTGATTGGTAGAATAGCCTCCATTTCATTTGCATTACAAAGGAGCAATGGAGCAAAAAAAAACAAAAACAGAAGTATCATATGAGGTCACTTTCTTAATGTCATCAAAAGCATTTTTTTCCATATCAATTTAAAGAGAAAACTCATTTATCAATATATTAAATTAATTTAACAGTAATGGTGGAGTTTATTTTATAGACCAGAACTTCAAATCATAGTATCTTATGATTTTTTTTTTAAAGGAAATAACCTTTTGAGGTAATAGGCTTTGAATCTCATATTTTAAAACATTATAAATTTTGATAAATTATTGCAAATAATACACTTGCATGTAAATTTTAAAAAATAAAAAAATTTTAAATGAAACCTTTTTTCTTGTGCAAATTGAGTATATTTTAAATGTATACACTCAATATAATTAGTATTCAAGCAAGAGTTAAATATTCTATTAATTTTGAAATAATAAAATTATTTTCATAGTTAGTGAGTTTATATTTTCTTTTATAATTTTAGAATATGATTTTTACAAACAAAATCAATAGTACATGCACTATTATCTAAATTTTCTTTCTAAATTATGAAACACAATATATCAAATTAAAATTTATTCATTTCATTAAAAAAATTCCACAAATTATTAAATTAATATTCAACAATTTAAAATATGAAAGTTACAGAAACGGCAAAGAGAACAAAATGGCGCATCTTCATCAGCTGTACGATCCCTATTACCAGCTGCAGCTGCCACCGCCACCCCCTGACCGGGACGGAATTAACACTTTGTTCGTCTCCGGACTTCCCGACGATGTGAAGCCGCGTGAGATTCACAACCTCTTCCGCCGACGCCCCGGCTTTGACTCTTGCCAGCTCAAGTACACAGGCCGCGGCAACCAGGTCTCCAATTTTTTTTTTTTTGTTTCCCTAGAAAATTCATCCCATTAAATACTGAAGTTGTGAACTTTTATGCGTTTAATTGCAGGTTGTTGCGTTTGCTACCTTCTTTAATCACCAGTCGGCCATCGCAGCTTTGTACTCCTTAAATGTGATAATGTGTTGCTTGTTTTAGTTGGGATATAAATTAGGGCTTTATTTTTCTTGTGCTATAGATATTTACAGCTTTGTAATGTGATAAAAATTGTGGTTATAATCAAATTAAATTGTGTCAAACACAAAAATATAATTAAAGTTTCAATCTTTTTTTTTTTTTAAAAAAAAAAAAAAACATGTTAGAAATCTGCCTTTGGTGGAAATTTAAGAATGTTTTATTATCATTCTCAAAAAAAAAAAAAAGTATGTTTTATTATCACTCTTTAAGCTGCATCGAAGACAGAACCTATTGGTTTGCACCGATTTTTCTATTGCTGAATTTTAGCTAATGTGGCATTTGAACAAAATAAATAGTAAATGGGAGAGGAGGAGGTAGTTAATTGTAGAGAAGTAAGTTGTTAGATTTTAATAAACTAATGGTGAACTGGGTTTTTATAGTAGTTTGAACTGAAAGGATTTATACCTTCTCCTGGAAATGCTAGTGTTTCAAGCTTTTAGAATTTTTTGTTATTTCTTAGCATCTTTTTTTGTTCTTGCTTACGTATAGGGAGTAAAATTTGATCCTCAAACTGGATCAACTCTGCATATTGAACTTGCAAGATCAAATTCAAGGAGGAAACGGAAACCAGGTACATGGTCACATGTTTCAGGAATATGAGATGATTTTTTTTTTCCATGAGCATGTCAGATGGTTAAATGATAGTCTTTCTTGGGCAGGGAGTGGCGCCTATGTGGTTGTTGATAAACGCACGCAAGAGACCTCTAATGCCCAAGAAACATCAAGTGATGATGGTACTTACTAATTGATGCATAAGTTGATATTATAAAGTTTGAATCTCATGCCTTCCTCCTTCCCACTCATAGTTGAAGTTGCCTTTCAAGTTATTAGCCTACCAAGTTAGATGTATTATATTTTCTTGCATTCTTTCCTTAATTTCAATTTAGTTTTAGAGTTGTCATATGGATTTTAGATGAGTTAATAAGACATGATCATATGACTTATTTTGTTGGCTTTTATTTCCACATACAGGAGGCAGCAACTCTGATGAAGCACCTGCAATTGACAATAATTTAGCTCCTGTAAAGAGGTAAGAGGAATTTTAAAAAGCATATTTTATAATTTATTGTAAACTTCAGTATTTTGAACTTGCTTGGCATGCAGATAGATGCATGATACTTCAACTTTTGAGCTGAATTTTCTTCTTTTTGCTAATATGTAGTGAGGCAGCTGGTGATCCTGACAATGCTGTAGCATCTGGAAATGTGAGTGAACAGCACTTCGGTTAGTCCCTTTAAGAGGTGCTTGTTACATGTGCAAAGTTTTGTATATGGCATCAAGGCCAGATGTTTACTCACCTTCTGCTCCTTTTATCTGTTTTCTGACACCAATTGTCTGAAAATATAAGAACACTGAAGCATTCAAGGAAAAAATTCTTCAATAGTTTTATGTAGGATTGCTCGTTAGCTCATTATGTTGGTTAGTTTGTTACACCATATATTTTGGTACAATATGCATCTTCCTCGTCCGTATCGCAGCATTTCTTTTCTGAAGGTTGGCTGTCAAACTTATATGGGAGACTAACGATGGGAAGAAAGTTAAATGTTATTATTCGTTCTGTTCTGTCACTTCATGTATTTTCTATTGAATGATTTGTGATTTCCAGCTGCCCATTTATGTAAAATTTGTTTCATCAATGCTTATTACATGGTTGCATAAAAGCACGTTTTGATTTTGCACTTCTATTAATGTCTGCAGAAGCAATCAGAAAAGACTGCAGAAGGAGGTTTTAATGCTTGTTCCACTTTGTTTATTGCAAATCTCGGTCCAAATTGTACTGAAGATGAACTAAAGCAAATTCTCTCACAGTTAGTTCCAATTATTATCCTCTCTCTCTCTCTCTCTCTCTCTCTCTCTCTCTCTCTCTCTCTCTATATATATATATATATATATATATATATATATATATATATTATAGATAAAATGTAT
>CATIWR010103756.1:0-10373 GCA_949677035.1 Omphalea diandra | reverse complement strand
CATTGGCACCCCAAATATGCCAAAATTTAGCACAGTAGATATGGAGTACCTCAAATCCTCCCAAGTGCCCTTGTTATCACCAGTCCAATGAGCAACATATTTGCCTGATCCAACAAAAGTGGAGCGTGCTAAAATAAATGGCCGCTTTCCGTTAAGCCCTACAAAAGCCTTGTGAGTGGCAATAGATTCAGAGAATCCATATAGACTATGAGCATCATATTCCAAAACACCATTATAGTGAATTGCACTGCTAGCTATAGTTTTGTACCCAATGGGCACCTGCAACCCTGAAGCATTTATCTTGTATGGTGGATCATCCCACCTTGTCTTTGTTACATTCTTGCAATCCAAACAACAAATCCAACCAGGTCCAGTCCCAGTTGGACATTGCTTACCCTGTGGAATTGTGCACAATCCGACACAAAAATTTGAAACTTCATTCATGTCAATCCATAGGCCATCAATAGGAACAAGTTCATGAAAACGACGAACTTCGTCACCCCACCATTCAACTGTTTTTGGATTGAGAAAGTCAGGATAGTTGACAGCTCCAGGCCAGACTTGACCTACATAGGGCTTGCCATGATATTTGATAAATACATCATTGGCAATGGCTCTTTGATATACTCCATAACTCGAATTAATATTAATTCCAGGATCATTGATTACAATGTACTTCATTCCAATACTGTGTATTTTGTCTAGGAATGCTCGGTACTTTGGAAGAGGGTAGTTCACAGGGTTATTGGTAAAGATCTTTTTGCCATCCATGTGATCATCATCATTCCAGATAACATCAAGAGGGATCTGAGCCTTTTGGTAGTTCTCAACCACATCTTCAACCACAGACAAGTTATGGTAGCCCCATCTGCATTGGTGGAATCCTGTAAAAGAAGAATCAGAAGAATTTTTCTCAATTAGTACTGTAAGCAGTTTCCAACATGCAATCAAGGTAATTAAATATAACATTTTCCACTATTCTTGTTTTACTGACTGTAAACGTTCCTCAAACTATTCTCCTTATTAGTTATTAAACTTCTAAAGTGGAGAGTCATTAGCTCCACATGTAGAAAGAGATAATAGAAAATAGGAATGATATGATCCTCTGTATCTGGGCTTTCTTCAGAGCAAAATGTAATCGACCAAAAGATAATTTCGCACAACCAAAATATATATGCTAATGGAACAGGAGAAAGATAGATCTAGCTGGCCTGGAAAACACAGACACTCGCACACAAGAAAATCTATTTTGCGATGGCTTGTGCAGTTTAAATATAGATATTGATCCTAGACATTTCACATTTGTATATTTTTCAAAAATAGAGAAAAATTTTCACAATTGAATATCTTAGCTTCTCAATCATATAATTACTGTGTATTTTCACTAATGAATATAAACTTAAAGATCTTTTTGAGGGAAGGAAATCAAAGATCTTTTATACTAGGATAATATACCCCTCTTTTTTTGGGTACATTTGGCTCCAACTGGGACAATATACTTTCAGATAAGGGACAAATTATGCAGTAAATCTATAAACTTCAACAAAACGCAGGAACGCCAACTAATTGACTGAACTGGTAAAACCAGCATTTTATCTAAAGAAAACAAATTTGAAAAACCATATTCAAGAATGACAAACACTTGTCACCCATGTGCGAATGCCAGCCCACCCACTAACATATTAACTAATTTTTGCTTAAAAAATGCCTAAAGAGATAAGCAGAATGAAGGATTGTGAGGCAGTGAAGAGTTTGGATTTGACACATATGTCCTATGATCCAACATATGTTAATAGTGCCATTTACTTTCCTTGGTTTTCATTCACCCATCCACCGAAATGACAATCGCTGTTGGGTGAGGGAGCACTCACAGAATAATACATGCATTCCCCACAACCTAAGGGTGGTCTCACCCTTAACTGGAGCATGGCAGCAACAGTTGCCAAACACAAATTCATAATGCAAATACCTACAAAAATGCCAGTTTACTAACCAGCAATTTAGTTCCACGTGGGACCTAGGTAATTAATTATCATGGCAATTTTCACGGGCCCAGATTAGTAACTATCATCACCATGTGATCACAATTCGGGATTGATTGACCAAGGTGATATTCTGGAGGACAGCAAAATGTGCAAGGATTGAGTAACAGTACTTTTCTGGGGTCCCCTAGTTGCTTTGCACAAAACATTTTCATCAAGGTCGATAATTTTTGGCTTTTACAAAACTAGGCTAAAAAGCAGAAAACTTTCAATAATTAGATTTACGTCCTCATCTGTAATATGTACATAAGACGCTAAACATTTATCAAAAGAAGATCTTTTTAGGCCTAACAAAAGTTGTTTCTTGAGAAATCCAAAAAAGGTGAGAACTCTAATCATTAAAATAAAGAACAACAATATCCCCGTTCTGCACTGACACGCGTAAGGCCTATCTGAAGGCAGCACATCAAAAAATTAAGCCATCAATCAATATTTGCCCACATTGCCATACCAATTATCCTAATTACACTTCATCCTCCTCCATAACATCAAGGTCTATTTTGAATGCTACAGAAGAAGGGGAAAAGGAATCAAAGATAATTATGCATCTATCTTTAGGGGAATTATCAAAACACAGGATAGATTGTAGTAAATAAGTATATCATTAAATTAGGGTTAATTACATCATAGCATATCACAATTGTTAAGTAGGTCCTTTCATCATTTTCTCAGCAAGGCTGACCCATATAATATAATACAACAAATCCAATGCAACACCAGAATCACAAGAAAAATAAACACAAGTGAGACATTACCAATATCAACGAATCAATTATATTTGACCTATTATATCAGATAGAAATCCACAAATCAATTCAAATAAAAAATAAAAATTACTACTAGTCAACAAATAAGTACAATGCAATAAAGATAAAAACAATGAAGAAGAAATCATACCAAAAGCCCAGTAAGGCATTGGAGCTGGTTTGCCAACAAAAGCGGTATACTGATCAACAACAGCCAATGGAGTGGGTCCAGCAAAGAAGTAAAAGTCCAAAACACCCCCAATAATCTTGTATGTAAGGGAAGTCCCTCTGTAGAACACGTCCATCCCATTACTGTTCAACAACAGAACAGAATGGGCATATCCGTGCCCGTTCACGTTCCTAAGATCCATGTACACCGGATGGGACCCATACAAATCAGTATTAAGATTAATGGTCGAGATATCAGTAGAGTACAAAGTGTAGGGATCCCCAGGGTAGATCTTAATCCCGTGAGGCTGAGTATTCTCTCCTAGACCATAAAGAGAAGCATCCTTGGGCAATTTTGTGGATATCTCAAGATACTGATCTTTAAACACCATTTGGCCAAATGGGTCTGATTCTTCAGAGCTAGTATTGAAAAGGATCTGCCCATTTGATTTCCTTTTCACTGCAAAAGTGAAAGGGTCCGCCGTGTAGCTAAAGATTAGTTCATTTCCGGCAATTTCTTGAACTGTTATTGGGTTCTTTCTTGATCTTCCGATTGTTTGCTTCAATGCTGGGGGTTGCTCTCTTGGTAACATATTGTATGGTACTTCCCATCTTTGCTTCTGTGCATCAGTGATGTGTACCCTTAAACGATCTTGCGTTTCATGCCTGCGAGAAAATTTTTATCAAGGAAATGAGGACACATTTACATGCAGAATGTAAGCAAAGATCCCTCCTTTTTTTTGGTTAACTTAGAATTTAAACTCCCAAACCCATTACCACCACAGTAAATGTTCAAATCACTAAACCAAGGGCTTATTGGTTGCCAACGCAGCTTTAGTATACTTACTTGACAAAGAATTGCAAGAGGGGGATATCAGGACCGTAGATGTTGTTCTTCTGCTTAACTTGAAGGTAGCCCACAACGCCTCCATCAGGAGTTTCTTCAGTGGAGATCAGACGGTAGCCACTGCCAATCTTGGCGGGCGTAGAAGATGGGATTACTACGTTAATGCATAGGATTAAAACAAGAAAGAAAGAAGAAGAAGCAAGTAATGGAGGAGAAGGAAACATTTGTGCTTACTAAATGACTAGTGACCACTGACTAGTGAGAGTCACTCATGTTAACGATGAATGTGTCTGTTACATATAAAAAAACAGAGGAAGATAAAGGGGTAGTGAAGGAAAAGCCACTACATAAAGGTGAGGACCATGAGGTCTCATGAGTCCGTCTCTGGCACG
Source organism: Omphalea diandra (assembly GCA_949677035.1). Classification (NCBI taxonomy): domain Eukaryota; kingdom Viridiplantae; phylum Streptophyta; class Magnoliopsida; order Malpighiales; family Euphorbiaceae; genus Omphalea; species Omphalea diandra. The sequence continues at coordinate 6,178 of CATIWR010103756.1, read as the reverse complement.
TGACATGATGGTCCCTGGGCCATACGCGACCCGCGTTAGGTGCAATTTTCTCTGGAATTTGCGGAAACATGTCTTTGGCCACGGTGTGTTGATTGATTGATAGAATATCTCGAAAGTTTGCAAGAGTATCTCGCTTTTAAGTCATGCTTCCCTCGTAGTAAATCGGTTAATAATAAAGTATAATTTTCTTAAAAAAAACACAGTTTTTTTTTTTAAATGTGTTTGATTAAAAGAAATTATAAAATGAAAATAATTTTATATCTTAATTATATAATTTTTTCAATCACAATAAAGCAATTTATTGAAGAGATTTGATGAAGTATAACTTTTGCAGAGAAATAGAAATATATTTCCTAATATGTTTCGATGATTGTTATTTGAAATAAATATATCTATTTCAATAAATTAATTATATTATTATATTTAGTAATACATTTCTTTTACAGTTCATTTAACATTATAAGAAGAAAAAAATTCTGAACAAATAAGAAAATGTTCATAATTTCTAAAAAATAATTTTTAAGAAATGTTATTTTCAAATAATTATTTTTTTTGAAGTTATCTATTTTGAAATAAATAATACCTTATTATAATTAAATGAATTAGCCAAATATATATAGTTTAGTGCTTCAGTCAAACACAAATTAATCTCTGATTTGATTTAGTAATTAATAATACTAAAATAATAATTATTGATTATCAAAATTGTATTTCTAAATTAAAATCTCATTCAAAATCTAATTAATTAGAAAAAAAATGTCTTTTTTAAGAAAAATATATCATACATATTCGACTTAATCAAAAACAAATGAGATTAATACTTAAATTTAAATTGAAACAATCTAATTTGTACGAAACTCTACAAATTCACTCAAATACTTTCTAATTGAATATTGAAAATGGTTTTATATATGGATCCCTAAGAATTAGGTCAATTTGCAAAGCTTATTTCTCATTTTCTTTTTTCATTCTCTCTCAGATTTATTTTTTCTCCTCTTCTTCTTCCATTCTCTCTTAGATTTTATTTTTTCTTTTTATATCTCAAAACAATGAAGAATCCTTTTTATTTTTATTTTTTAAATCAATTTAAATTCAATTAAATTCAAAAGTCTAAAACTCTAATCTAATTAATCTATATTTATTAAAATATAGATCTATTAGCTTTAATATATATATTTTTAAAGAATTAGGCCAATTTGCAAGGCCTATTTCTCAATCTTGTTAACCTTTTAACCATGTGTGCTACCCCTTTTAGTTTTCTTAGGGTTTATGTTCTTGCAATTAAAGATATTTGAAATACTTAAAATTTTTTTTGAACCTTGTAAAACTTTCATGGAGCCTTCTATAATCTTCTAAAATCATTTTTAGTGTAATTTTCTCTATTTAAAGAGTTAGATTTGTTTATTTCATTTTGAAAATTCATGCATGAAATTGAAGTGCCAAAAAAAACATTTTGCCCTTGTAAAAAAATCCACTAAATACTACAATGCTTGTTTTCTTAATTTCTTTTTGCATGAACATTCTCGAAGTTTTTTTAAAAAAACTTTTTGATAAGTTGTTTATCATACTTGGTGCTTGCTTGGCTTGAATTAAAGGCAACTTGTTCAAATAAGATAGCTCTAAATAAAGTAGTTACAAATAAGACATGTTTAAATAAAACAACTTTAAATAAGGCAAGTGCAAATAATATAATTCCAAATAAATCAGCTACAAAATAAGGCAAATACAAATAAGACAAGTTTTGAAACTTTATGGTATTTTCTCCTTTGAATGAGATCTCATTGATAGTTTCTTTTATTTTTTATAATTTCCCCTATTTAAGTTCACTTCAAAAACAAAAATTGAAAATTTTAATATGTAAATTTTAACATGATACGTTGAAATATGTTATGTTAATAAGTAAATGTCATACCTCAAGAAGTAAGAGTCTATTTGTTTTACAGGTTAGTTGCTAATTGATGTTATTGGTTCCTGGTTACTAATTAATGGTTATTTAATATTAAATATTTGATAAAATTATTATTACTGATTGCCATTTATAGATATAAATATTTATATGGATATAAATTTTATTTCAAATAAATAAAAATATTTCATATTTTAGATTTTTAAAAATAAATAATATATAATAATCTATTAAGTATTTTTTTAATAAATATAAGTTTAATTTTCTATGATATATATTAAATATTAATCATAAATATAATAGTGATTTCATGAAAAAGTTAAATAATATATTAAACATAAGTGATATAATAAAGTTTTAAATAATTATAATTAAATAAAAATAATATTAAGTTAATAATATACTAGAACTAATGTAAAGTTAAATAAAAATAATATTAAAATAATAATATAGTACAGCTAATGTAAAGTTAAGGATATATTTATCTATTTATTTATAAAAATATAAATTATTGATATAAATAACAAGAAAAAGTATTTGGAGTCATTGGATAGCCTATTAGTTACTAACTCTTTTTTTTTTTTTTTAAAATGTTGTATTAACCAAATACTTTATACATTTTTTATAAATTGAAAAGTAAAATAACCACATAAAAAAGAAAAAATATATATTCATAAGGAATGAAAAATTTGGTTAAAAAAAAAAAAAGAGAAATGGATTTAGATGTTAATGACAATACAAAATGATAAAGTAAATACTGCAATTTTCATACTGATTAGCTACAACGTTTTTAAAATTAGATTGATTATTAAACTAATTAATTGATAAGTATTTAATTGTAATTCATTGAATTGATTTAATTGATTCGGTTTAATAAAATATATTTTTAAAAATTTATAAAAATATTTTTAAAATAAAATAAATAATATAATATAATAATAATAACAAATATTTTTAACAATTAAACTTTAAATATAGTATAATTTTTTAAAATTTTAAATTTTTTATAAAATAACATAATTTGAAATTGAATCAAGTATATCTACTTTATCAGATTAATTGATTTTTTTATTAAATTTTAACTAACTATTTTTTTTTTACTTCAAATTAAATCAAATCACAATTAGATTTCTGATTTTATCTATTTTAGTAGGTAGATTATGAAAATAGCAATAGCAATGCTGAGTGAAGCTTGAGAATCAACTCGAATAGTTGATTTGGATATCAATCAATATAATTTATTTATATTTTCCTAAAAAAATATTTTATTTATTTTAAATTTTTAATAATACATTAACATTATAAACACGTATATACCATTGAGTGTACGTAAGAATCTTTGCACCAAAAATAAGTTATTTGTTGGACACACTTTTTGAATTGTTATACAACAATTTAGAGATGAGCATAACTCTACAATTGTACCTCTACAGTTTAACCATGAGTAGCTTATTAATACAAAAACAACAATTTAGAGATAAGCAATTTTTCTTTTTTACAAAAATATTAACTTCATTCATAAAATTAATAAATTATATAACTTGATTTACAAATGTAATGATAATAATGATATATCAACAAATATAAAAATATAAAAAAAGTAATATTTGTCCATAATATTCTACAATTTGAATAATTGAACACTTGAATTTATAGTTTGATGGGAAGCATGCTCAACTTAATTCATACTAGAACTATAAATCGGCTCTTATGGCTTTTAAATAAGCTTTATAGTTTAAATATCATTGATAAGTTAAAATCTACAGTTAAAAACGAATCTGGAAAATTAAAAAACTAAATAAAAAATAAAACTTTTATAAAGAGAGAATAAATTTTTATGAAATATAACATATAATCCTAAACAAATAAAAATAAATAAAAAATACACCAAATATGAGATAAAAAATAATAGATCTAATATTTAGAAATATAAATTTAGTTGATTTGTGATATTAATTAAAAAATAAAATAAAATACACATAAAATCTCTAAATTTATAGAAATAAATATGAATAAACTAAAAAAGGACTAAATTTATATTTTATTCAAGATAATAAATGATAAAATAGAAGGGAAAAAAAAAAAGGAAGATCAATTTCTAACCAAATTGATCAAAATTAGTCTTTAAAAACTATCTAATTAGAGAGCTTGAATAATAGAGGAAAAAAAGAGAGTTGTGTTGAGATTTATTATTGGAGAGATTAACTAAGTTTTAAGAATTTTTTTTGAGATAAATAAAGACTTTCATTCATGAATAGAAAACAAATCTCTACCAAATGACTGCCTCGTAAAAAAATCTTTGGAGGAAAACCTAATGCGACAAAATCCCTCAAAAGGAAAAAGAGTGTAGTCAAATAGGTAGAGTTCATAAAGTACAACCCGCAATTATAAAATTATATAAAATAAAAAAAAATAAAGTCATGAAATCATCAAGGACAATCGTCCTCAACATACTCCCAGTCGATACTAGTGAAACCTCTCATTTTGATTAGTGTGTGCACAATTGAGTTCATAGACCTTCAAATAGTTTTAAAACTAATGACATCCATATCTCTTGCCAAGAGCGCAATGTCCTAGGCAACTAGACCATCCTTAGCGAAAGAAGTCTGCTAAAGCATAAGGTCTATAGTCTCCATACTATCGCTTGCCATTAGTAGGCCCCTATCACTACTATCATCAACTAAGATCAATCCATCTCTAATAGCATATAACTCATTACATAGCACCAAGCTACTCCTATATTCCGTCCTCACAGCAGCCACAAGGTTCAAACCTTGGTGGTTCTTTAAAATGGCACTCGTAGTACACAAGTTCACATCCTTAACATTGTTTACGTCAACATTAAGCTTGACTAGACCCAAAGGAAGTTTTATCCAAACTTCCTTACCTTGGTCATGGCCATAAGACCTACTTAAGGTCGATTGAGCCCTAGCAATTGTGAAGTCAAGCCAGTAAGTTCTCGCCCACTCAAGTAAGACATTCGCATTCAACACATTCATATCATGCAAAACATTATTTCTTTATATAAGGATCAACAAGTGATACAAAATAACATAAAATCTTATTTTACCAATTGCGCTCGCACTAAGATGAAACATTAATCGGGCAAAGGGAATGTAGGTAAAAAAGTTAGCAAGCTAAATTGCTCTTTATCCAAATTGAAGCCAAATAAGGACAAGAAAATAACTTATGCATCGATGTCTCATAAGGTTATCTACAGCGGGAACAACAAGAATCTAGAGGCATGTGGTGGATTGTTAAGTTAAGGCCATTTGGAATTATATCGTTGCATGCCTGCTAGATGAAGATCTTGAGCTTAGGGGTATCAATAAGTTCCAGACATATTTCCATCATTTCTCAAGTTGGTTCACATGTGAGCATATGGTGTCTGACTCTGAAGACACTCTCAAATGATATGCATTTTAACAACGTTGGGTTTCTTCTTATCATAATGTTAGCAAAGTTCATCCATTTTATCAAATCTGGGTCTAGGCAGTTGCAAAATAATGTCAACATCAAAGGATAGAAAAAGAAGCCACGATTAATTCTTCATTCCAAGAAGCATCATCTCGAAGCAAGCAGGATATTGTCGCATGAATGAGTAACACCTTTGGGGAAGAAATTTGGAAATTGTATAGTAGACGAAACCACCATTGACAATTCTCCATTTATAGCCTCTCTTAAATAGATTAAGGCCCTATAATATACTCCTATAAGTGAAGGATGAATTAGAGTGCACACCTACCTCCAATAAAGAGCCCATAGGTGTTACTGATATGGATATTTTGTCTTGTACTGTAAATTTCTTATTTAGTGTTGATATTCTAATTGTAGTAATTATCATAATTATAGACTTGATTATAGGCTTGATTATAGGCTTGATTATAGGATTGATTATAGGCTTAATTATATGCTTAATTATAGGCTTGATTATAGGCATAATTATAGGCATAATTATAGGCTTGTATACAAGGAAAGTATGTCTGTATATAAGGCTGGTTCTTTGCCTTTACCAAATACACATTTTTCTGCAAATCTTTTCTTCTTCTTATTTACATGGTATCAGAGCTTTGATCCAATATGGCTCTTGTTCCTCTCTCTTCATCATCTTCTTCCTCCTCTATCAATTCTTCTTCTTCCTTCTCCATTAAATTGAATTCCACTAATTATCTTGCGTGGAAAACTCAATTCGGCTCTATCTTAAACTTTCAAGATTTGCACGGTTTCATTGATGGAACAAAACCATCACCTCCTAAAACCATCCCTATCTCA
>CATIWR010103750.1:0-35930 GCA_949677035.1 Omphalea diandra | reverse complement strand
TATATATATATATATATATATATATATATATATATATATATATATATATATATATATACATAAGTTAAATTGGTTCGGTTAATATCAATTTTAATAAATTTTCGGTTTTGTTCGGTTAGAAAATCAATCAACTCAGTTAATTTGATTCTGTTCACAGAAACCTTCAAAACCGACCGAACCGAATTGATGTACACCCCTACCTCTACCCCATTCCTCATCCATGTTATTCTCCTCCTCCCATTTTATTATCACCACCGATCACCAATAATTTTAAATAAGTGATCTCCTTCTAAAAATAATTTATAGTTATATCACCGTTAACTAATGCAATGGACTGAGAATTTTGCTTTCTTCATGTGTTTTATTTTAAAAATGAGAATAAAGAAGGACAAGATTAATTTCTAACTGAGAATTTTGCTTTCTTCATGAGTTTTATTTTAATAATGAGAATAAAAAAGACAAGATTAATTTCTATTTGTAGTCTATGTCAGCCTCCACTATTTTTTTTTCCTTTAAATAAGTTATTAGACTCAATAACTCAAATGAAAAAGCTAAAAGGTCCAAACATAGCAAGACATTATATAAAAGTAGTAAACAAAAGAAATTAACAAATTTAGTGCCTAAAACCTAATTTATGTGTATTCTCTTCATTTGCACATGAATTTTGATAATGACTGATATATCAAGAAGTTATGCGAATAATAGTATAGTTTTTAGGTTATATTTGATATATTTTTTAATATTAATACATAATTTATTTATAAAATATAAAAAGTGAATAAATAATAATGATAATAATATGTATTTAAAATTTAAAATAATTATAAAATAAATATAACAAATACAAAATTAATTAAAATACATAAAAATAGACTTTTAAATAATAAATTTGTGTACTTTATATATATATATATATATATATAAAAGGAAGCCAAACTGACCTTAAGGAGAATAGTGCTGATGGTTTAGGTCACCTATTATCAGCAATCATAAATTTTATATTCCCATTGATTTTTAATTCTGTGTGCCCCTTGCGACTTTCGAAAGGAAAAAAAATACTAGGTGCTCAGCTGACAATTGTTTTATTCTTCCTCCTCCTCCTCTGTATGTCCTGCAATCCAACAATTTTGCTCAAACTAACCAAACACCCTCTCACCCCGAAATGGAACCCATAAAGATCAACATATCATCCGTTCTTTCTTGGATTCCTTTATCAAGTAAATCAGTCAAATCTACTCCCTATTAAAACAGAGATCCAAGGAAAAGATCAAGAAAAACAACAAGAAGGAGAAGATTTCGTTTTGATCGGTAATGGAAGGAGAAAGACGTGTTCTGTTTAACAAGTACGAGATGGGGAAGTTGCTAGGGAAGGGAACGTTCGCCAAGGTTTACTATGGGAAAAACATGACGACTGGAGAGAGCGTGGCGATCAAAGTGATCAACAAAGATCAAGTCAAGAAAGAAGGGATGATGGAGCAGATCGAGAGGGAAATTTCTGTCATGCGATTAGTTCGCCACCCAAATGTAGTAGAACTCAAAGAAGTATTAGCCACAAAAACCAAGATTTTCTTTGCAATGGAGTACGTCCGCGGCGGCGAGCTTTTCGCTAAGGTTGCTAGAGGGAAGCTAAAAGAGGATAGTGCTCGCAGGTACTTTCAACAACTCATTAGCGCCGTCGATTTCTGCCATAGCAGAGGCGTTTCTCACCGGGACTTGAAGCCCGAGAATCTGTTACTAGATGAGAATGAAGATCTCAAGATATCCGATTTCGGCCTCTCCGCCTTGCCGGAACAGCTGCGCAACGACGGACTTCTCCACACGCAATGTGGCACCCCAGCATACGTGGCGCCGGAGGTTTTAAGGAAGAAAGGATACGACGGATCCAAAGCTGATATATGGTCATGTGGTGTGATTCTTTATGTGCTTCTTGCTGGGTTCTTGCCGTTTCAAGACGAGAACATCATGAAAAATGTATAGGAAAGCTTTTAAAGCAGAATTCGAGTGGCCGCCATGGTTTTCTACTGAAGCTAAGCGCTTGGTTTCAAAACTCTTGGTCTCTGACCCTGAAAAAAGAATCACTATACCAGCTATAATGCGAGTTCCTTGGTTTCGAAAAGGGCTTTCAAGACCGGTAGCATTTTCAGTCCTAGAAACGAACCGAGAAGAGGAAAACGACCAAGTCATGACCAAAGTGTCCTCTCCAAAATTCTTCAATGCTTTCGAGTTCATTTCCTCTATGTCTTCAGGGTTCGACCTATCTAGTTTGTTCGAGACTAAGAGGAAAACAGGGTCCATGTTCACTTCAAGATACTCGGCGAATGCGATAATGAACAAGATTGAAGGAGTAGCAAGAGGATTTAATTTTAAAGTAGCCAAGGTAAAAGATTTCAAAATGAGATTGGAAGGATCGGCTGAAGGAAGGAAAGGGCGGTTGTCGGTCACCGCAGAAGTGTTTGAGGTGGCGCCGGAGGTGGCGGTCGTGGAGTTCTCCAAGTCTTCTGGGGATACTTTGGAGTATGCAAAGTTTTGTGAGGAAAATGTTAGGCCGGCATTGAAAGACATTGTGTGGAGTTGGCAAGGCGACGCCGTTTGTAACTAAAAATTAGGGGTTTAGTCTTTGGCTTGGGTAATTTGTGGCTTTGTTGAAGATAGATTTTTGAGATGTAAATAAGTTGACTGTTACCAAATTAATTAGTGCATGTGGATTTCGATACAATATTAACGCAAAAAGTTTATTATCACACGAATTTCCTTTGATTTTTTTCCTTAATTAACAAACAAATACAATTAGTATAATCATAAATTTTATTGAATCAATAAACAATATACAGAAGTTGGACATACTACCAATATTTAGTGAGGAAGAGTAAAGCTCTAGTAACAAAAATGAGAAATCAACATTATAGTGTTAGTAAAAGGCCTAATTAATTGAACTTATCCAAGTTGGAGTTAATCTTCATAATATTTTTTATTATTAGATAAAAAAATTATGGGTTTTATTCAATTTGTGTTTTTTATATTAATTTAAATAAATTTATCTAAATCAATCTAATTATTTATAAAAAAATTATTTTTCTTCAGTGTCCATTCATCATCACATAATCTTTTTCCATTAAAAGAGTTCACCTTGGATAGTTTAATTGGGTGTTTGATTAAATAAAAAAAATAAAATTAAAGGCAAACACGTCAATTTCATGGGTAGGTAGTTGTCGAAGGAGTGGAGGTGTATAGGAAACGAGCAATCAGTCCAGATGTGGGCAGAAGAATGGGTAGTTGAAACTTGAAGGTCCCAAAAGCCAGAAATCAAACATCAAAATGGGGACCAGAAAACAACCAAAAAAAGATTCTTAACCAATAAAATTGTGAAAAACTTACATTTTCGTCTTCGAACGCATTCATGGTGGTGGCCGTTGAATAGGGTAGGTCTTCCTATAATCAACTTTCACACTGCATCCGCCGTCCACACAAAAAGTTATCCAGATTAAGTGGTGCAATTTCTGACTCGTGTTCTGCTTCACAAGAAGCAACTTTTGATTTCATCTTGGCCCGAATTGAACAAATTACAACGCGTTTTCTGTTTTATCGAAGATTAAAGGCCGGTTAGATGTAGTGGTGATGGTCAATGGTAACCCATTAACGACGAGATCTGAAACCAACAAATAATTACAAATAATTAAATTGGAGTTTAAATTATTTCAATTAATCCATCATTTATTTTCTTAATCAAAATAAAAGATTCATTGCATTAGGATTAAGATATAAGAAGATCTTATGCTTAAGCATATTAAGTTTAAATTAAGTACAAAAAATTCAGTCATTACCCACGATATATAGCAATGCAATTACAGAAAAAAAATCTTAAGATTTAACAATTACAAAGACTTTTCTTAATAAGAATACAAACTACAAACACTGAATAAGATAATCAAACATTTAAACATATAGATTGTACTCTAATCAAAATTCATATTTCTAGACTCTCTTACAACTTCAATGGCGAGCTCCTCAAATATATTGTCAAAAGGATTTGATCAAAGTTTAACAGTGTGCAAAATATAGTTGATTTGAAAAAGAAAAAAAAACACCAATCTGAACCAATCTTCACATATTATCAACACTTCTAATTAAACTATGGATGTTTTGGATGAGAGGATGAAAGTAAAATTAAAAAAAAAAAGACAAAATAAATTATTAACGAAACCCATATGAGGGTAGAAGGAAACAAAAAAGAGAATTTTACCCTCAGATTTAAATAGGATATAGTTGATTGATACTTAGATAATAATTATTGGCAAAAAAAAGAAGAGCCAAATTTTAGCCAAAACCGTCGGAAAATAGCTCTCCTATCAACAATGCAACAAGAAAACTTTTAGAAGAGAGAAAACGGGTGAGTTGAGAGAGAAAACTAAAGACACTGATCCATCATTTCCCTAATATCTGTGATTTTGTTACTTATATTAACATATTACAACCATCCTCTATACAAATGAGCAACTCTTTTTTCTTTATATATATATATTATCTAGAATTTTTATTTATTCTTAGTACGTTAAGGTTTGATTGATAGTTAACTCATAATCGCCTGTTTTTTGGGATAATATGATTTTCTTGGAATCAGCCAATTTTACCCCAAAAGAAGCAAGCTCAGCGTAGTAAAAAAGAGTATAATAGTGCGAAAAATCAAAATTTTAAACCTTATTATTTTTTTTGAAAATGTTTCCGGTAGTTACATAAAAAAAAAAAAAATTAAATCAGATAGAATCTTTTAATGGACCAAAGCACCTGCCAACTCCATTTGATGGGTTCGGAAGGCCCAACCAATAGTTTTGAGCAGCTAAAAGTTGGGCGAAATGGGATAGTTAAGGGCTAGAGACCTCCTTGGTTACTAAAATTAAGTAAAACGATGCTTAGGGATCAAAAATCAGATGGGTTCCTTGGCCTGAGAACACAAATGGCCATATATGACACTGAACAAACCACAGGTTTGGCACGTATGCTCTTCTCTTGGATTTCATAAATGGGCTTAAAATATGTAAGATATATGTCTATTTAGCGAATCAACATATCATCACTCGCCTTTATACACATAAACAGTGTACTCTGGTGCCTTCTATAGTGCTTTTAAGCATTGTAATTTCACTAATTCTAATCAACATATCAATCAATTTAATATTAGTAATCTATAATTAATTATAATCTAAGATTTTTATTTTAAAGAAGTGCTTGCTAAGTATCAAATTTAAAGTTTATTTGAGAGATAATATATCATTTGTCAAGCTAATTATTTGATATATAAGTGATTAAAAAGTATATTAACTTAACATATAAAATCACTTAATTAAAAATTATAAATATAAATGCAATACTCAGAGAAATTATAGTCTGTGTAACATATGAATTATCAACGAGTAAATAACTTAATAACTTTGGAAGAAATGATTTTCATTTAGAGTCTTTGATGCTCATTATAATTTTTTTAAATAATTCTTTCTATCAGGAACTTAACTTTGACACACTTTATTATAATTTTTCAGTCCATTATTAATGGATCCATTCAAGAATAATAAAATCTCTCTCACTTTTAATTTCAATTCTTAATGCCATTTTTGCGATGCTCATAGAAGGAAAAACTACAATTAAAAAAATTATAGATTAGAAGAAAATATCAATAATGTTTAAGCAATTAACAATCAAATAATTAACCTAGCTTAAAACCAAAGTATATCAAACAAATTAATTCATAAACAAAGTATTGACTCGTCTTCTCTCTAATTTTTCTCTAATAATTCTTTTTTTTTAATCATCATTTAGAGCTACCGTCCATAATTTAATTATTGTTGTTACTATATTATCTATTTTCATGTCAATCATACAAATATGCATTTAGTTTTATAAATTCTTTAATTTTTTATAACTTTGATAAAAATTTTTAGCTTTTTCTTCATGTGACTGGTTTATAATATTACTAAGGAGATTGATCAGTTTTTTACAGTAATTCAACTTAATTTATTTGAAGACAATAATGTTGTATTGTAGTTTTTTATAACTACCGAGTGAAGTGTGTTTATCATTGTTATATAAAATTTAATACTTTGTCAACGTAATTATGTTTTTATAAAAGAAAATCTTCAATTTTTGGATTATATTCAACATACTCAATGCTAATATAATAATGTGAATTGTAAACTTTAATTTTTTTTTTTAGATTTATTGATATTTTTATATTTTATATTTCATAAAAAAATAATTTTCTTTTACCCAAAAAAAAAAAGATAAACAAAGTATTGTTCGTTCCTCGCAATTTTGGTTTGGTTAGTTAGGTTTTTGACGAAATAAAAGTACATGCATGCGTCAACTCCAAGTATTCGGTGATGATGACCTCATCCATGACCACATTTTGTAACCAAAGTAGTTGGTTTAGTTTGATAATTCCTACCATATTACAAGTTGCTAGAAACTATCGCATTGACTTTGAAATATTTCTAGTCTTCCATCCTCTTATCCAACAAGACTCTGATACGATAGATTATATCGATTGAAATCTTCATTTTTTATTTGTTATTATGATAATTATATTTGATAAAAGGTGAAAAAAATGATAATTTTGTCTTTACAATTTGTAACTCACATAATTAACCTTCTTAAGAAAGAAAAGAAGACATTTTTTGAAAAATTAATGAGACTGTACTTTGTTTATTTATTTATTTCATCTATTAAATGGATTACGTACAATGGGAATAACTTTCCAATTATTATCTGTCCTCGTCTCTTCACATCATCGTAGGAATCTTTCTTTTTCTTTTATTATTGTTGTGGTGTAGGTTTGTGAGAGTCGGAGACTTTTTATTTGTGGTTCACATTTGGTTAACTAAAGAATTAAATTTTTAAAAAAATTATGATTGAATAATTAAGTGTTAAAATTTTATTGGTCAATTAATGAGATATTTTTTAAATAATTACTCATGTTGACGAAACTTTTTAAAATATTAAGAGATCATATTTTAGACTTATCTTCTTTTCATTTATAATTGATATATTTTTTTTTAAAAAAAAAACTTAAAACTGAAAGAGTTTAAGAAAGAGAATTTTAATATTAATGAGTCAAGGTATGTCATTCTCCAACCAACGTGATTTATGAAAATTATATTATTCTAAACTTTGGGAATTAGAGATATACAAAATTAAGATTTAATTTGTATAATTAAGAAATATTAACAACACAATACATATTATAGGTGACTTGAGGACCAAATTTGATACCTGAAAAATAATTAAAAAAAGAAAAAAAAAAGACTTCTACCGTGAATCTGATTTATAGATGAATCTTATCCTTTATTTGGAAGTTATTTAGGAAAAAAATAAAAAAAGAAAATAAATTTATTTTTTTATTTATTTTCCTTCCTATTTGGATAAAAAAGGAAGAAAAAAATAAATTATATTTTTCCTTCTCATGTTTAGATAAAGAAAATTATAATTTCATATATTTTTTATTTTACCCTTTATTTAATAAAATAAATAATATTCACTTACTGAAATAAATTAGAGATAATAAAAAATTAAACAATGAAAAATATATCAATATAATCCTAATAAATATTATCTTACATTTCTATTAAATACAAATTCCAGCAATATTATACAAAATTTCTTAATCTTTTTATGGACAAAATTCTCAATTTATAAAAATTATCTTCAATTTCACATACGTTTTCTCCATTTTAAAGAGAAAATAATGAAAATAAAATAATATTTATTTTTTTCCTCATATTTTTCTCTCTTCCCCAAACTAGGAAAAATCTCATTATTCTTTTATTTTTCTCTCCTTTTATTTTCCTTTTTCCAAACATTATGTTAAACTTTAAAATCGATAGATCATCAACTTTTAATTTTGATCTTTAAATAAAGTGACCGTTTATCGACTGAAGTTAGAAATAATTTTCAATAGTTTTATCAGCAACCTGTTTAGCAAGTTATTTCTCGTTAACCTAACACTATTTGAATCAAATTGAAAAAATCTAGGTCCTGCTACTCCATCTCCATCTCTTGTAACATGATCCTCTATTTTTAACGAGTCTCTCATCTGATAAAATTATCATCTCTATCACTCTGAAATCTCTAAGAAAATAGAAGCCACACATGTTTCATCAATGAATCTCCTTTTGGCTATTGATCGGGAATGAGAGAGAGAAAGAGAGGCGAAACATTAATATCTGATAAGAGATATCATTGGGATTTTTTTTTTCGTTGTTGATCATGAACAAGGGAGGGCGAAAAGAGGAAGGCAGATGGGACATAAATGTAATTGTATTTAATCAGTAGATGGGTCCCAAATGGCCGACGAGATAGAAAGAGATGGTGATGCTAAATCAATATGTTGCATCAGCTTGGGCTACAATATTATCACTTGAAATTTTAATTTAATTGAAAAATCTATTTAATAAGCTTGTTAAAAATAAATGAAGTTTTTTTTATGGAAATTAAATCAAGTTTTTCTAGTTTGGATTTAATTTTTAACCACCACTTGCACTATATTTCATTTAAAAACTTGAGTTTGGCTTTAATGAAAAAATGGTCAAAAAATTCAGCGGGGAAGTCATGATTTAAAATTAAGAGAGATAAATTATAATGAATTTACATATCAAAAATAAAATTGTTAACCACAAATTTGACATGTAAGTGTATTTTTTATATATAATTTTATAATTTTAATTCCTAAAGAAATTCTTTTTGTCTTTATTTGATTATTATTTAATATTTTTTTTTAACTTTTTTATCACAAATATACAAATGTTAACTTTCAAGTAAATGATAAAATATAACTTAATTTAATAATAAAGTAGGCAAACTCTCAAAAACAAGAGGGACAATAAAAAATATTTACATTTAATAATAAAATCTATAACTTATTTTTTTGCCCTCCTCTTGTACGTGGAAATTGTAGATTTGTTAAAATGTTAAAAGTTTAAGTTTTTTAGATACTTAGGCCAAAAATAAAATATATATGATTAATTAAAAATGAACCCAAAATAATAAGTCACTTATTTAAAATAAATATATATAATTTAAGAATTAAGTCCTAAATAAAATATAAATGATTAATTAAATATGAGCCCAAAATAATAAGTCATTTATTTAAAATAAATATATACAATTTAACGATTAAATCCTAATTAATATATATATATGATTAATTAAAAGATAAATCATTTAATATATAATGATTAAACTTTAAATATAAGATTCAAGCTCATTTGACATAAAACTCACTTTAAATATAAGATTTAAACTCATTTGGTGTAAGTTCATTTTCAATTATAATCTAAATAATAATTTTTGCTTATTTTTTACATGTGATAGTAGATCAAAAGATAAATTTATTTTTAAATTTGCAAAAAGAAAAAATTTGGAGTGGACGGACCTAACGGACTTATAATTTACATCTGAAGATTCAAGAAAAGGGATGTCCAAATCATGAAATAAAAGATTTTTCCATGGAAAAGTTTAAAGATAGAGATATGTTTATAGTCAAGTCTACGATGACGACTGATTGATGACGTTATTAGGGAAAAAAAATAATGATGCAAAATGCTATCATCATCACCCATATAATCTCACGGATCAGATCTAGATTTTGCTATAATTCTACTGGCTAGGTGGTGGACGTTTGTTGGCATTCCGTGAGCCAATGGTAAAATAATATGAATAATAATGGAGACTTCTAAAATTATACATGACTTTGTATTAATCCATCAATATATATATATATATATATATATTTATTTATTTATTTATAATTTATACTAAATGAACCTACAATTTACAATAAATGAATATATAGTTTACTGATAATAAATCTATGGTTTACACAAATGAACCTATAATTTATAAAAATGAACTTACAGTTTATAAAAAAATAAAACAACAGTTTATTGATAATGAATCTAAAGTTTATACCAAAATGAACATACAATTTATAAAAAAAGAATATACAGTTTACTGGTAATGAATTTATAGTTTACACTAAATAAACTTGAAGTTTACAAAAAATAAACCTACAGTTTACCAAAAATGAACATACAATTCACAAAAAATGAGCATGTATATTAACTGATACTAAATCTAAAGTTTATACTAAAATGAACATATAATTTATAAAAAAAAAATAAATTTACAATTTACAAAAAATGAATCTACAGTTTATAAAAAATAAACTTACGGTTTACTGATAATGAATCTACAGTTTATGCCAAATGAATACACACTTCACAAAAAATGAACTTGTATATTTAAACTAATCAACCTACACCATGTAACAAATAAATAAAAAACATAAAATTCATTTAATAATATTAAACATAAATTAATATAGTTTTAATATATTAATATAAAGTATAATATTTAAAATAATTAATTAATATAATCAATATAAAATTACAAATAACATTTATATAATATTATATATTGTATTAATACAATTATATATAATATATAAAAATACACAAAAAATCTCATTTATAAAAAAATGAAACAAAAAGAAAAAAGAAAGAAAGTTGAACTATTAGTCTAAATCGGCTGATTGAGACAAGCGCATATATTTTTTTAGTTTTTCACGCGTATTATGATCTTTCACTCCATATTTTTAAGGAAATTTTCACTCATTTTCTCTTCACACTTCCTTTATTTTTACAATCTCTATTTATTAAAATTTTTTTTTTACAATTTTCTTTTGTTTATCTTTTTAATTTTTACAACTGTTTTTTCTAGTCATAAAATGTATTTAAAATTTATTTTCAATTGCATAACTCATTTTCACCTTTAAATCATCAAATCTCATTTAAATTGAAATATTAAAATTTACAATTTTAAAAAATTAATGAAATTAAGAAATCTAAATTTTTAATTAATTTTTTATTTCATAAATTTTAAAATTATAACTTGTTTGTTATACTTCTAAAATTTATTTCTATATATGAATTTCATCATTTGCTAAAACGTGAATTTTTGTCAAATTTCTTATTTTAATAAGTGACAAATTTTATTATTTTTTTAAAATTTTAAAATTACCTTTAAATTCTATAAATTTCATAATAAATAGAATTCTATTGATATTTTATTTAATTATAAAGAAATTTTTGGGAGTAGTGTTTGATCCCAATTTTAACATGTTTATTGAGAATTCAATATCAAATTAGCAAACTTAAATTTAATCCAAAAATATTTAATGGTTCGAAGTTCCCTTATAATTGCGGGCTTTTACATTATTTTTTTTTTTTTTGGGGAGATAGATGGTAATTACCCATACATTCAATTGAAAATATCCAACCGACATAATAAGGTCAATGGGTTATGGGCTAGCAGCTATGGCAAGAGAGTCAAGGTATCGAATGAGACAAATGTTCACTACTATTCCACGTTTCATATTTTTATTTGCTGGGCATAATGTGTTTCATGACCTCTCTGCATATTCCTTTCACCGTAGGATTTTTTTTAATAACTAAACAACCCCGAGGTTGCTGGAAATACAAAGGTGTACGCGATCCATACCCGCGTAAAATATAAATGAACATGTCACAATCAATTAATGAATATTTTTATATGATAAATTTTTTAAAATTAACTAACTAATAATTTTAAATGATAAATATTTTAAAATTACTGGATTATGAATATTTTAAAATCAATTAATAAATAATTCATGCTGATAAATATTTTAAATTTAAATAATTAATAATATTTTATTTTTCATAATGAACATAAAACTATAGAAAATAAATATTGTGTAAAATATTCAAAAATTTATCAACAAACAAAAAAATTAATGAAAGAAGATTATATATTTTTAATAAATAAGTTAACTCATAGCATATTACATAAAAAATAATAAAAATAAAAATTAAAGATGATGATATTGTATTTATAGATAATAAATATCCAACTACTAAGCAATGAACATGAAGTTTTATGAAAAAATGTTATATTTTTTGACTGAAAAAGAATGTTATATTTTTTTACTGAAAAAATTAACTCATGTTCAATATTATATAAAAAAGTAATAAACATGAGTATTATAATGATGCATATTGTCTAAATAAATAATAAACATTTTTCTCAATAAATATGAATAAAACGAATAAAAAATATATCAATTGAAATTGCTATTTAGAAATTTTGTAACAGGGAAAAATAATTAAAGAACTTTTGCACCAAATGAATCATAATTGAATAAAAAATTTAAGATATCAAGTACTAAACAATTAACATCAAGATTTATGAAACATGTTATATGTTTTATTGGATAAATTAACTCTATGTATAATATTACATAAAAAATGCTGAATATTAATAAAATAAAGTTATATGTACTATAGCATATTAAAAATCAAATAAACATAAACGAAATATTGTTTAATAAAATAATGAATATAAAAAGTTATATTTGATTGTTCAATAAAATAAAGAATATAAAAAAACTACAACCCATAAATACTATATTGATAATTAATAAATATTTATTTATAAAATAATTAATATATATCACATATATAATAAATAAATAAAATGACATACGGACCATAATGCATCCTGATCAGAATTCCACGAAACAATTGGCCCCTGCACATTGAAAGCATACCATCATCATTACTACTGAGAAAAAATCATTGCAATAAAGTTGTATTTGTAAATTAGGTAGAAGTTGTTATGATTCAGAGGTATCGGTTATTCCATGTACTCCAAAAATTAATTTATCATATATTGCCCTGACTTTATGTTTGATTTTAATTAAAATTTGTCATAGATTACAAGCAACTCTCATTGCATTTTCTTTAAAGAAGTAGAATTTCCTCATACTTACCAAAATCTTTAAACTAAAGTTGCCCTGTTCTTTGGCTAAAATTGCCGTGTCAATGTAAAATCTCTTTTCGGATACTAAAAAAAAACTTGTCATATATAAATATTTATTGGGATTGGGCTGATGTTTCTCCTAATATTTGTTAGTTTGATATACAAAAAAATAAAAAATTGGTTAATTAATTCTGCAAAAAATATCACAATCAGTTTTGTTAATTTCAATGAAAAAGAAAAACGAAGACAATTACAACGTGTGAATGGAATGAAGGAGAGGAGTGGAATAATGGCAATCGCGGGCGCAGACAACAGCTTCAAAAAGTCGGTACGTTGTTTGAAAGTTGGAAGCCCATGTTTTTGAGATCCTTGTCGGTAACAATGTGTTATACATTCCTTCTTCCGCCTTAATTTCTAAAACATTAAAAAAGAGAAAATTTTTTTTAAACCTAATTAATAATGTTAATGACTAAAGTGGTATTTGGTATATCTGATATGTATAATTGATAATTGATTGACACCTATCGACTGATAAAATAGTATTTAATAAAAATTTAAAATAGCAGCTAATAGTTGATTAATATGTCAACCAATCACAGTTAAAATTTTCTCATATTTGGAGTGGTTTTCCAACCTCAATTATTAATAGTTAATAAAAGATAAAAACACCATATCTTTTAGATTTCTTTTATCTTTGTTTTAATTATTTATATAAAATAATTTATTTTAAATTATTATACATAAATTTTATAAAAAATTATATATAAGATATTTTAATTACTAAAAATATATTAACATATATAATAATTAATTAACATTAATAAAAATAATTATTAAAATTTTATAAATATAAAATAATAATCATAATATCCTAAAATTTGAAATAATATATCATAAAAATGCATGAAAATATATTATTTATCATATTTATTTATTTCAATATATAAAATATTAAAATTATATCCTTATTAGTCATTTTACAAATTAACAACAAAAAACTAAATAAAATTTATCAAACACTTAATATCAAACCATTATTAGCTACCAACTATCAACAGCTGCTAGCAACTATCAACTACATTTATCTACTATATCAAACAAACCCTAAGTAGTATATGTTAAGTTGTTAAGAATTTGTTAAACAATTTGATTAAGAAATAATGTTGAGATATGAAAGTGAAGGTGGATTAATTATTTGTCAACCCAAAATATATTTTCTCAATGATTTTGTTAGCAACTTCTTAAAGTTTCCTTTCCTTTCCTTTATGACTTTCTTGAGAAATTTCTTATATAAAGTGTTTGGAATAAATCATTTCTAGTTCATTTGATTTTAAAATGATTTTTCATTAAAAAAAATCAATTGCAAATGACTTCTCATGTAGAATTAATTTGAAAACTTTTAATATTTTAAGTTATATGTTAAAATTACAACTGTTTTCCTTATTAATTATAAATTTATTATTTTTTAAAATAAATTTTATTCGAACATAACGAGATTTGTAAAATAAATTATAATGAACCACTCTACATTTGCTTACTAAAAAATAAGAATGGCAATGGGGCGAGAATTATCTCCATCCTGCATTCGACCCTCGTGATGGGGAGAATTCCCTCGTCCCTACCTATGCGGGGATTCCTCACTCCCCATAGATTTTCTATAAGGTAAATTTTTTTATTTTTTTAAATTATTTTTAAAAAACATAATTTATTAAATTATAAAATAAAAGTATTTTAAGCTATAAACTAATAAATATATAAAATATATAATTACACACATAATATATATATATATATATATCTAATAAATATAAAATTTATAAAAATATATTTAATTTTTTCAAATCTCCACAAAGATTCACTTCGAGCGGGTGTAATCTTTACTTTCACCCCATGTGAGAGAAAGAATGAAAATTCTCCATCCTATCAGGGCGGATCCACGCAAGAGAGAAAAAAAATCTTTGCCCCATTATCATCCTTGATGTAAACACAAATAATTAATATACGAATTCAAGCATCGTCATTTCTCCATTTGAGGTCAATGAAAATACAATTGAAATTTCTTTTTTCTTGTCTCTAAAAGCAGCGCGTGCATATTAAAAAAAGAAAAAGAAGGAGAGATACTCAAATTTTGATATCTTCTTTCCGTGCTTCTCGAGTTCCAGTGAGTATGAAAGGAATTTAAGTAATTTATAACAGTTCATATGGTGAATTTGGCTAAAAAAGAGAAAAAACTCAACATATTCGACATATGGTCAAGACGTTAGAAAAGGTAGTTCAGCAATGAACATTGTCTTAGCATAGTTGGTAAAACGAGTGAATCACAATGTTTTTGAATTGGATGGATGAATAAATCGGCCGATTCCCAGGAATACAACACCTTCAGCATAGACGCCTGGCCCTAGAAATTGTAGAAAAATCAATTCAAACGTGGTGTGATATCAAGATTCCTTTACTGCTATTATCACGGCTATTGGAAGTGACGGTAGGGCCGGCTAGTGGCTGGTGTGCAATTCACTGTTATTAGATGAAGCTCTAGTTTTAAAAGAGACGGTCATATTAATCAGCCAATTGATATATCTTTATTTGATAAAAAAAAATTGAGATATCTTTGTATAATTTTGAAATTTGATTCAATTAGTCGTAGAATATGATTAATCTTAATGTGAATATCAATTCAAAAATCGAAACAATTATAGTTGATATTCATAAAAAATTAACATTTTTTGTTTGTTATAAGTTTAGTCTAGTTTCTAAATTAGTCAACAAAATATTCAATTGTATAGCTAAATTGCAAGACAATGAAGGATGTTATTCTAATTCGGTTATAAATCCTTCCCTATCTTTAGAAAGAATTTATATTAGGATGTCTTCGAGACTTTTGCTGAATATAATAGTCTTTTTATTGAAAAAACAAAAGAGTTAATCAGCCGATTATTCAATTTTTCTGCCGATTTATTCAATTAGTTGAATTATTCTAATTGAATATATCATTTATTATAATTTTTTAAAATATATTTGAAAATTTTAAAAATAGTATAACATGTTAAAGTAATAGTGTAATTTTAGAACTATTTTTAACACTTAAACTTTGAGTAAAATAGTATAATTTTTTGAATTTTTATAAAATAATATAGTTTAATGTTGAGTCAGTTTGATTTAATTTTTAATTTTGATTCTTTTTTATTTTAATCAATTTTTAATTGATCGATTTTTAATTTTTAATCAAATTATATCACTGATCAATTTTTGATTTTATTAATTTGATCGATTGATTTAGTCTGATTTTAAAACTATTGATAAATAAAAGAAAAATATATGACATACTTAATATGACGAGTTTTTATTTTGTTTCATGAATTAAAAAAAATTCAGCCATTTTATATTTGAGTTGAAATTAAATTATAATTTTAAAAGTGTACATCAAAATCAATCGAATTTATTTAGAAGAATATATTTTTCTTAAAAAATTAAATCGAGAAGAATAATTCTAAGTATTATTTGAAAAAATATTTTCGTAATTATTTAAATTAAAATGATTATTATTATTATAAGTATGTCCGGGGAAAAGAGCAGATATGTCCGGCGAAAAGAGCACAAGGCCATTGTTATAAGCCTAATAAAATATATGGAAAATGAAAGAGGGTGGAAGAAGGAAATGGAAAAGTCTGTGAATATGAGATATTATAAAGGTCAACAAGAAGCAACTTTCTTTTGTCTGTCCTTGGAGGATGAGAATTGGGGGTAGTGGGGCTGGGTTGGGTTCTCTTGACCTTGACAACTCAAAGAAATTCAAATATTCATTGCTGCACATGATAAGCCAACTAACGTAAAGCCAATTTTCTCGTCTACTTCCTTCCTACTAATCAAAGAAAATAAATGTCTTAAAAAGAATGTGAGCTGAAGATTCCAACATGATGTCCGTCTTCTATTCCATGATATCCCATTTCCCTGTTTCCACTTACTTTCCTTTTGCCTATCTAATCTCCTTCTATATATTCAAACCATTCTTGATTTGTTTCTCTCATTCGCTTGACCATTTCCCAGACTAATTCTATCTCTCTTTGCTTTTTGCCTTGGATCAATAATAATAATGGAGTCTTCAACTTGGGTTAACACTTCTCTCGACCTCAACATCAATCCTTTCAACCATATTGATGCAGCGACTTATCCGGTGAGTGTTTCCCTACTATCCCAGTTTCAGTTTCTTTTTAGTACATTACTTCTTTTCTTGATTTATCACGTAATTAAAAACTCATCAAGAATTTCTTGTAATAAAACAGAAGAAAGAATTGGACGAAGCAAATTTTTCTGGGTTTGAACGCAATCTACCCGTTAAAGAAGAGGTGAGTTTTCCATTTTCATTTTCTTCATAGCTAAATGTAAAAAGATGTTACTATACATCTCTAAACTAAATCGGAATTAATTGTTCTACAGACAAGCATTTTAGTTGAAGAGTTGAGCAGGAAAAGCAGTGAGAACAAGAAGCTAACCGAAATGCTTACTGTTCTTTGCGAAAATTACAATGCTTTGCAAAACCATTTGGCCGATTTGATGCGCAACCACTCCTGTGATCAGAAAGACCTTACCACATCAAGGAAAAGGAAGGCCCATACTGAGGATTATAGTAATATGATCGGAAGGATCAATGATGGAACTACTGAAAGCAGCTCTAGTGATGAATTAGACTCGTTTAAAAAACGATCAAAGGAAACCGTCAAAACTAAGATTTCAAGGACTTTTATCCTCACCGATCCCTCCGAAACAAGTCTGGTAAGTTCATTAAATATGCAATTCCAATTCCTTTTATTGTTTTAAATATTAGTTAGACTTCAATTAGGATTGAAATTCGCAACTTCATAAGATATTACCGATGAATTTTGGCCGTCTTCAACACTGTGAAGCTGCCTGTTCGACCTTAATGGAAGTCTAATAATTAATATAAGACACACACACACACACATATTTTAGGGTATTTCTTAGACTTGTTAATTAATTACCAGTATATTGATGTGAATAAAAACTTGGTGTATATCAGGTTGTGAAGGATGGATATAATTGGAGGAAATATGGACAAAAAGTTACAAGAGATAATCCTTGTCCCAGGGCTTACTTTAGGTGCTCACTTGCCCCAAGCTGCCCTGTCAAGAAGAAGGTACAAAGAAGTGCAGAAGATCGTTTTCTCTTGGTAGCAACTTATGAAGGAGAGCACAACCACGCGCAACTATCACAACCTGACTTGCCTTTAGGCTCCAGCCATAGTGCAAGTTCAGGTCCACTAACAGTTCCTACTTCCACGCCTTCTAACGTCTCTGGCCCCAATCGCGTAACTCTAAACTTGATCCAAACTGGAATTCAAGAAAACGCTAAAGGGGCAGCAGTTCAAGAAACAGAAGCTA
Source organism: Omphalea diandra (assembly GCA_949677035.1). Classification (NCBI taxonomy): domain Eukaryota; kingdom Viridiplantae; phylum Streptophyta; class Magnoliopsida; order Malpighiales; family Euphorbiaceae; genus Omphalea; species Omphalea diandra. Next base: position 17,691 of record CATIWR010103750.1, on the reverse strand, counting down.
TCCAACAGCTTCTGGCGGCTTCTTCATTGACAAGAGATCCTAGTTTCACTGCAGCGCTCGCAGCTGCCATCTCAGGAAGATTTAATCAGACCCGGATTGAGAAGTGGTGAAATTAAAAACAGTAGTTTGCATGATGAATATTAAGAGTTGGTCCTTTTTGTGATTTTAATTTTATCTGTAGGGTGATTAGATAGCAGCTAGAGATGATGTACAGAGACTGAATATTAACACAAAAAAGGGGGACACTTATTTTTCGCCCTAACTTTATTGTGCAACGACTAGGATTGATCATCTGCAAATGCAAGGGAAAACGAGAAAGTAATTAAAAGGACAAATGCTTCCAATTTTCACGGACGATCTACATTCATAAATCATCAAGCATTTTATGTAGATGTTCACTTCATTATTGGGTTGTAGAAATTATTGAGACTCCATCAAGTCCAACAAAACCAAATCATTGCTGGAAAAAAAAAAAGAAAAAAGAAGCATAGAATCCAACAACAGATCGAAAACAGTAGTATTGCATTGATCTATGCATATGATGCTAATACGAGAAATTAATTCTAATTTTAGAACAGAACAAGTAATTTTTTTGGATTCAACAAGATCAACATTAAAGAACAAGATTTTTCTGAATATATAAAGTCGGATTTAGCGTCGTTTAAGGCCAAAATTAACATAGCTATTCATATAATTAAGGAAAAAAAAAAAAAAAGCAATGCAACCAGTGTATTGTATGAACTGAATATGCATAGGAGCGAACTTAGATAACTTAAAGGTAATTATACAGCTGATACTTTGATTTTATTAATGTTGAGTTATTATTACTGAGAGAAGATTTCAAGTGATCAATCACTCTATTATGTACATAAATCTCTTCAATATCATTTTTTTCCCCAATATTTTCGTTATCAATCTCACAATTTATTTAATATTTTAAAGGTGATTATACAGTTGATACTTTGATTTTAGAGAAGTACTTTATATCTTTTCTATATTATCTTTTCTTTTATATTTTAAATCATGTCATTTTTCGGAGTATAATGAAAATTTAATTTTAAATCATATGATGTAAAGATAAGAGAAGTTAATTTTTTATATTTTAAAAAATTCAATTCAAAAAAAACAAAATTAATTAAATTGTATTAAGTTTAATTTGATTAGATTTGGTTCATAAATTTAGTTCAATTTTTATACATTTAAAATTTAATTAATTTTTTTTTGTTGAAATTCAAATCAAACTGAATCAAATATTCAATCTACTGAACTTATTTAAAGATTATGGAAGTTAATTTATGGTTCTAACAATCAGTGAGTTAAGTGTGTTTCCTATCAAATTGCAATTTCGCAATATTTCATTATTATTATTATTATAGATTAAATTACAAAATTTATTAATTTTATAAATAAAGTTCAGATTTTTCTAATAAAAGAAAAACAATTCATTAAAGAGTTATAAGTAATTATTTTGTATATCAGTAATAATATTAGATGAGTGTACACTGTAATTATACACTTAAGTAGGTAAAATTTTGCCAAAATTTAATAGAAATATAAATGTCGCTTGGGACAAGAATGAAAATGAAGTTTGGGCAACATAAATTGTTGGTACTCTAGAATTGTTTGGAGTAGTCTATCTGTTTTTATTGCATTGTACAGTACGAGTTACATAACAATTTTATTGGCTACCTAACTGAATCTAAATTTTCATTTTTAAAAGAAAAAAAAAAAAAAAAAACTTGAAAACACGAAGTTTACGCGGGTTCCACAGCTTATAGATGAGTAAATATTACGGCTAAATTGGTCCTATGAGGAAATTGAATGTGAGAGATTCTAATTATCTTTCGATAAACATAATCAGTTATATTTAGATAAATATGATCAATTTTATTTATAAAACTGAATTATTCATTTCAAACTAAATATTTTAAAAAATTTAAAATCTTTAAAGAAAAAAATTTAAAATTTTTAAAAAGTAAATTACTATTGATAAAAATAAGTCTTAATCATTTAATTTTAAATTTAATAATTCAAAATTTTTAAATGTGATCAATCATATTTATCTAAGTATATAAAATCTTCATCTGGAAACTACAAATCTACCAATAAATCCTGTCATGAAGTTCAAAATTTCCAACTTCACTTTCACTATGATAATGCCTCACAACAGACTGAAGGAATATTGCATATACTAATTAGTTTTTTAATGAGTATCTTTTGACTAATTTATACGGTAATTGATACTAACTCTTTTTTTTTTTTTTTTTTTTTTTAAAGAATGTATTAGTACCTTCGAAAAAATTAATTTTCTAATATTATTTCAAAATCGAAAAAATTATTTAATTAATCAGATCTAAAGAACAAAATTTTTCTGGATATATAAAGTTGGATTTAGCGTTGTTTAAGGCGAAACTTAACACAACCATCATAATTAAGGGGGAAAAAAAAAGCAATGAAACCAGTGTATTGTGTGAACTGAATATGGATAGAAGCGAACTTTGATAACTTAAAGGTAATTATAAAGTTGATACTTTGATTTTATTAATGTTAAGTTATTATTATTGATAGAAGATTTCAAGTGATCAGTCACTCTATTATATACATAAATCTCTTCAATGTTTTTTTTCCCATTACTTTGGTTATCAATCTCATGATTTATTTAACATTAAGTTTAAATTCATTAACATGTGGGTTTAATTTATCCATTTATGCATAATTTCAAACCCAAAAGAAAAAAAAAGATGAGTAAGTCTTTAGCTTGCTATAATTATAACAGATAAATATAATTATTAATTGTTTTAAATTATAGTCTTTAATCATTAACTGTCTCAATTATAAGCACATTAAAATGTTTTGTCCTCTGTTTTTCTTAATACAATTTAAATTTATTTATTTTTAATTTATTTCTTTATATTAAGAAATTTGGTTTATGATTTCTTTTATTTTCTTTAATAAATTAATATAGATCTAGTTAAACTTATATATTGAGATGTTAGATTTGTACTTGACACAAGGGAAACTTTAGTTGTTGCCTATAGTTTTGCCATCAACGAACTCCATCTCTTTGTTTTTTATCTTTCGTTCTTTTTTCTCTTGTAATTTGTTCCAATCATAATAAATAAAATCATATTATCATATTATTTGTATGAGTTGGTTAGAGTTAATAGATTTTGATAGTAAAATCTCTTATGTTTCTTTATCAATAGATTTGGGAAAATATGATCCAATAACTACTAAAGCTTCATTATCTAGAGATAAATCAATGCGTTCCAACAATGAAAATGAATTTATTTAATTGAAAATTCGTTTATGATCTTATGTTATATTTATTTTTCTTAGTTGTTTGTTAAGTCTGTTGATTAAATGATATGTGTTTTTTGTTTTATCTGTTTTGATAAAAGTTTATTTGTCTTTTTTTATGAAAATTTATTTGTTTTCTATTATGAAAGTTAAGAGAAGTTTGAATTTGAGATTCAAAATATTGGACTCATTTAAAGACTCGTCAAATGACAGTGAAGTCGATTTGTGGTTTAATATAGCTACTGAATAAAATGTGTTTCTGACTAATGCGCCAATCGCAGCTAATGTGTTGTATATAATCTTTTTATCAAAACAATTAATAAAATTCTAAGAAAAAACTCAGCTTTATATTAAGACTTTTATGTATTTCTTAAACACAATCAAGTTTACTTATCTAATTGTAGTTACTAATTTTTATTAATGAAATACTATTTTACTTCAAAAAAAATATTAGATTTATTGTTTTTATATTTTCATGGATATAGTATCCAATTTTTATGTTTTTTTATTTTATTTATGTTATCTTTTTAAGATTATATGTGTTTCTTCACAATTTTTTTTTTTATAATAGTTTCATTTTTTATTGAGTTTCTGAATTTTTTATATTTATTGTTGTTCATTATACGGTTTGAATTAATTCAATTTGGTTCGATTTTATCAAATTTAAAAATCAGTTCAATTTGATTTTTTCTTTGAAAATTTTTTATTAATTTGATTATTTTCAATTCTAATTTTTTAAAATTGAATTGAACCAAATAAACTAATTTGTATATAAATTTTTAAAATAAATGGCATAAATATAATTCTTCACTTAAAAATAAATTAAATTTACTCTATCTATGCATATGTAATTAATATATAAGAAGTTTTATATTTATAAATAATTTAAATAATATAATTTATTAAACTGAATTAAGTTTGATTCGATTTGGTTTGATTAATACAAAATTTTGATTCAATTCGATTTTTATAAATTTAACATTCAATTAGTTCGATTTTGCTGAAAATCGAATCGAACTACCGATTGCTGAATATTCCTTCTTTTTGATATTGGACTTTAACTTATGAATAATATTTAAGCTATCAGACTCATTCAAATATCATCAGAGTTAATTTATGGTTCTAATAATCACTAAGTTGAGTGCGCTTCTTGTTGAATTGCAATTTATTGATATATGTTATTATCATTATATTTGTAGATTAAATTATACAAATTATTAATTCTATAAATGAAATTCATATTTTTCTAAAAAAAAATTCATTAGAGGATCATAAATAATTGTTTTGTATATCACTCACAATAGTAGATGAGCGTAAAATGTAATTATATTCACCTCAGTAGGTAAAATTTTCCAAAATTTAATAGAATGATAAATGTAACTTAGGACGAGAATGAGATTAATTTGGCAAGGATAATTATTCAAACTCTAGAATTGTTTGGAGCAGTCTATTTCTTTATAGCTAAAATATTAAATAAACCATTGAACTTATCATAAAGTGATAATAAATGATAAATTTTTTTTTTGTCAAATTTACTCTTGAAGTTGTATTATTTTGTCAAAATTATCCCTAATTTTATATTATTTCATCTTAAAGGTTTTTTTTTTCATCAAAATTACTTTTGATCTTATATTATTTTATTAGAAAAGTCTAAAATATTAATTGAAGAATGTATTGACTTATAAATAACAAATAGGTGAGATGAAAACTATTTTTTATCCTCTACCTCACTATCATAATGAAAAATTTTTTTCTCATGTCTTTGCTTTCGCAGGAACTCTTTGTTCCATGAGAATTTATGCAAGACAAATATTTTATTTTTTATTAGTTTAAAAATATTTTTTAAGAATAATATATTAAATTATAAATAAAAAATGTTTAGCAGTATTTTGCATACCATTATATTTTTATTTAACTCATGTCTCTCTATATTTACTGTAATTGGATGAACGAATAAAATTATTACTCCATAAAAATATTGTTTTTTCACATTCTTTAATTAAAAATATTTTATTGTCAAAGTGAAACTGTGTTTTTGAAATTTAGAAATTTAAGGATTTAGAGAAAATTGTGCTTTTATCAAAATATATATGAGTTCAGTTATCTTATATTACATTTATAACACACACACTCTTTTTAACTAGTATTTTAGACTTTTATGGCAAAATAATACAAGCCAAAAATAATTTTAATAAAATAATATAAATTTATATGATAAATTTATTATCACTTTGAGACAAATTTTGAAATTTATTCAATACTTTAGCCATTTCTTTTTATTGCACAGTATAGTACAAGTTATGTAACAATTTTATTTACTGAACTGAAATATCGTTAGCATTTTGTACTGCTTCTGTTGTGTGTACTATTCTCGCTATTGAATTTAACACTCTGTTTAGGAAATCATGTAGGGAGGAAATAAAATAAAAAAGAAAAATAAAATTTATTTTATTTTCTTTATTTTCCTTCTTCATATTTGAATAAAAAGATAAATAAAGAAAATTAATTTTATTTTCTCTTGTTTTGAAAGCAAAATATGAAAAGAAAAATATTATTTTATATATTTATATTTTACCTTTTATTCAAGAAAACAATTGGATATATAATTGAATTGTATAATAATAAAAAAAGATAATTTTTTTTATATTTTAATTGATTTTATATGAAATAACAATTTATATAATGAAAAATATAATGTTAATACTAAAAAAATCCAACATTAGTTTTTTATATTTCAAATGTTAAAAAAACAAATTTATACATTTAGTTATATTTTTGAAATATTGAACATTATTTTTTAAATTAAACGTTAAACGCTAATATTTATCAAATATTATTTTTTAATATTTTAATATTTAATCACTGAACTTCAATTGATAAATGTGAAACTAAAAAAATACTAAGTAAAAAGTCATAAGATTTTGAGAGAATTAATTTCAATTAAAAATTTTAGACCAAATTATTTTACTAATTTTATAATTTAAGTTCACTATATATTTATTTTAAATCTTAAAAATAAAACAACTTCACTTTGGTGTTGATTTTATGTGTATAGGTAAAATTGTAATTTTATAAAAATTTATCAATCTCCCATATTTTCTCTTCATTTTGGAGAGAAAATAAACTTGATTTTCCTTCTCCTGTTATTTTTCTTCATTTTTCAAACATGGTAAAATGATTTTCCTTCCTTATTTTCTTTCCTCTCTTATTTTCCATATTTATTTTAATTCTTCTCTTATTTTTCTCTCTCCCCAACATTGCATAAACTTTCACTTTTAAAAGGAAAAAAAAAAAAAAAAACTTTAAAACACAAACTTTACGCGGGTTCCACAGCTTCTAAATCAGCAAGTATCATGACTAAATTGGTCTATGAGGAAATTGAGTGTGGGATTCTAATTATGTTGGGATAAACATAATCAGTTATATTTAGATAAATATGATCAATTATATTTATAAATCTGAATTATTCATTTTCCACTAAATATTTTTAAACAATATTCTCAAAAAATATTTTTAAAAAATAAAATTTTAAAATCTTAAAAAAGTGAATTGCTATTGATACTAATAAGTCATAATCATTGATTTTAAATTTAATAATTCTAAATTTTTAAATGTGATCATTTATCTAAGTATAAAAAAAATCTTCATCTAGAAAAATACTACAAATCTACCAATAAAGCCTATCAAGAAGTTCAAAATTTCCAACTTCACTTAACTGTTATAATGCCTTACAAGACTGAAGGAATATTGCATAAACTAATTAGTTTTTTAATGAGTACCTTTTGACTGGTTTACTACTAACTCTTTTTTTTTTTTTTTTTTTTTTCAAGAATGTATTAGAACATTCAAAAACAAATTGATTTTTTTAATATTATTGCAAAATAAAAAATTATTTAATTTAATCAAATCTAATAACTATGAACTAGGATTCAAACTCCAGATCTAATAATTTTGGAGAATTATAAAATATATTTTCATTTTTAAATTGTCATACGATATTTACAAAAGAAAATAGTCTTATGATCTAAAATAATAATATGAAATCGATATTCAACACTAATAATAACTGCCAATTAAGTTAATTTTGAAATCATGATCTTATTATTATCATAAAACTTCTTTGATGATTTTACATTTTTATCGATTATAATGATATGGTGTCATAGCGCTAGTGAATTAAAATTCATATAGTATATCAAAACATATTTGAGAGATGATATATAATAATATAACTATCACATATTACTAAACAATTAATTTCAAATCACTAAAACTTTAAAAAAAGATAAAAATACAACAAAATAATAAATTTAAAAATAAAACTTTCAAAAAAGAGATAAAATAAAATGAAAACTAATAATTAGGGTCAAATAACCACTTTATTAAAGGGAAAAAAAGCATTCGAAAAGGAAAAGAGCATTCCACCGGTATAAAATGAGAAGAGTTGTTTTTAAAGAAAGAGAGAGAGAGAGCTGGTTTTTTTCTTTTTTTAAAAAAAGAGTAATAAAGAAGAAAAAAAAATCCAGATCTAATAATTAGAAAAGGATAATCAGACATTCAATATTATACTATATAAAAATTGAATGACAATGCCATTAATAGCTTGATCGTAACAGGATATTGAAGGCATTTCTAAAATGTTTAGATTGGATACTAATATTATTGACACATGTCTTGGCACTACTGAAATAGATTGAAATTCAATCTCGGTAATTCTGGATTGGAAATTAATCTTGAAATTAATATGCGTGACGACTAAGGGGGAAATTCTCAGTGACAGCGAAGAAGAAAGAAGTGGGACGTCGCCATCCATGATGATCAAAATTTTCTTGGTGAGATAAGGGCAAGCACATCATCCTATGCGCGTAGTAGCCGTATAAACTTGACCATACTGAGAAGCCTATTTATCCATCCAAGCAATTTTTCTGTTCGCGTTGCTTCCTCGAAAGAACCTATCGGGCCCAACATTTTCAGTTATGCTTGAAATTAAAAGTTTAATCTTTCAAATGACTCCAAAAATGCACCTTTTTTTTTTCCCCCTTACATTTAAGAATTATCCTCTAAACTAATTTATTATGATTGATGTATATTAAGTTATATCTCTAACTTTCTAATAGATTAGAGATTTTTTTTGAAAAAAAAGTTCGCATAAAAAATATTTCTTCTCAAAAAATAAACATATATATTATTAGTGGTTGTCTATTTTAATTGTTGATAGTTTTCTGTTGGTTAATATTAAGTTTTTAATAAAATTATTATTTCCTATTATTGTTTATAAATGTAATTTATCAATGTAGATATAAATTTAAATAAATTTTATATTTTATATATTTTAAAAAATAATATATAATTAAGTATTTTTTAAAAATTTTGTAAATTTACCAGAAATAATAATAAAATGTAAATAATTAATAAAAAATAATTTATTATTGTTAAATGAAAATAATATTAAAATAAATATTATATTAAGATTAACATAATAATTTAATGATATATTTATCCTTTTATTTATAGAAATAGAACTTATTGATAAAAAATAAAAAAAAAAATTTTTTAGAATACTAACTCTAATTTTGAATCAAATTGTTATATTAACCAAATATGTATTTTATATTTTTATAAATTAAAAAATAAAAATCTAAAAAGAAAATAAAAATAAACACTCCCAAAATTCAAAGGGATCATAGATTGAGAGATCTATATCACAGGCACGATTTGTTTAGAGAATGAACAATAATAAATATATATATATATATATATATATCAAGAGGGAATGCGAGTCATATTATAGTGGGTGGGTATAAAGAACAGGAATCGATAAAATTGTAGATTTCGTGCATGGATGGGATTTGATTAGTCCTTGACATCGACCCTTACAAAGCGCCATTGACTTCACCCATGGATTTAAAAAAACAATGACTTTCTTGCCTCGGCACCACGTTACAGCTCTCTTATGCCCCATCTTCCTCTGAGGGGGAAAAAAAAAATTAGAAAATTTAAATTTAATAAAAAATAATCAAAATTCCAAAATCAATTAATTGATTCGATTTTAATTTTGATTTAATTATTATTTTAAAATTTTTTAAAATTATACAGTAGATATATTTTTACAATTGATATATTATAATATATAATATTAATATATTGTACATATTTTTCTAATAAAATAATATATAATATTAATATATTGTACATATTTTTCTAATAAAATATATTTTATGTACATATTGATTAATTATTTTTAAATAATTAAATTAATAATTTTATAATTATAATTTAATTTTTAATTTTACAAATTTCAAACTGAAATCAATTTACCAATTTTTTTACCTGCCGGCATTTGGATTAACGTACCTGTTTCCTGTCCCGACTTTTCGTCAAAGTTCTTATTTATATTCCTATTAGTTTGGCCCACCATAATACGGCTTAGTTTAAAATATTAAACACCCATAAATTATGATCACAATCAAGCAATATATGGCGTTGAATTTTAATCAGAGACCAATAATAGAAATTAAATTATGGGTACTATTCTAATAATTAAAAAAAATGTTAAAAACTGAATTTATCTTTTGTGGTGCACTGAGCTACTAATCCATCAACTCAGATATTGTGGTTACATTTGTGTTAATTACAATTCATACCAGTTTTAGCCATTTCTATTTTTATTAGAATTTCTTATATTTTTTTAAAAAATATAAATAATTTAAATTCTTAATAGAATCTATTTACACTTCCTATAGATTTTTACACTCTTTCAAAAAAGTATAAAAAACTTCAAGAAAAGTGCAGATAATTGAAACATTCATACTAAGTGAACTTTTACTCATTATTTGGAATAGGAGTTAAACAAGAAAAAAAGAAAATAAGGATGAAATAAAAAAGAATTACAATTTTTTATTATTTGAGAATGAAAGAAAAATAAAAAAAAGAAAATAACTTTTATTTTTCTTTAAAATGAAGAGAAAATATGAGAATTGAGAGAAATTATAATGAATTTATATTTTTGAGCTTATATTTCAGAAGAAAAAATAATTTTATTTTTTCTCTTATCTCTTTATTCAAATATAAAGAGAAAAAATAAATAAATAAATAAAATTTCTTTTTTTTTATTTAAATATAAAAAGGAAAACTAAATTTCTGTGTTATTTTCTTTTCTTTTTAAATAATTTTCTAAACATAAGATTACTGTGCAAAGAAGACCAGGTTATTTTCTCCTCTTCAACACACGTGGAGCAGCAAATTAATTTCTGTCGTGTTTCAAGGATAATAGTCTTTTGGACCATATTTTTTAGTCTGGTTAGTCCACAATTGTCTCCACCTCGACAGAATTGAACCCACCTTTAGCCGTCGAATGAGAAATTAAGGATATGGGACCTTGAATTAATTGATTTCTGGTCCAAATACTTCATTAAGACTCATCTCACGTGTTGGACTAAACTCCAACTATTTGCAGTTTTTACATTGAATGCAATAGTTCTCCTAATATCTCTTTAAATATTTTTTGTATAAATAATATATTTTAAAATAAATTAATAAATTTGAAATAAATTTGAACCATCTTGATTTGATTAGTGTGGGTTGAATTTATTTTAATTTGATTTGATTTAATTAAATCAAAATTTTTATTAAAAATCAAATCAAACTGAATTCATTAATTTTTTTTTAAATCAAACTAAATGAAATATATAACTAAATCAAACTAAAACATATTCAGTTTGTTCAATTTTTTATTTGAACTAATTTGTGCCTATCCTAAAATATAACGCTATAATATGATATGTATTCAACATATATATAATATATCAAAATAAATTTAAGAGATAATATCTAATAATATATCATCATATATTATTAAACAATCAATTTCAAACCACTAAAACTAAAAAAAAAAAAAGATAAAAATTCTCACTAAAATAGATAAATTAACAAAGAATATATATATATTGTTAGCTATATTTCTGATTCAATATTATTTATATTATTGATATAGGATATGTGGATGATGTAATTTATCTCAGAATTTTTTTTTTACAATACCCATCACTTATTTTTTCCAATAATATAAATAAGACCATGATATTATGTCTCGATATTTTATTTATACATGATAGTGCGCTTGTCACATTCAGGTAGTGAATTCTGTTTCTTTTAAAGTAGAATATAAAATTACTCTCATCCACATAAAATTATCAGAAAAACATTGAAAGGTATATGTACTTTCTCAAGTAATTAATTGTCTCAACACTTCCTATAAGACTAAGATTAAGAAAACTGGTTAATTTAGTAAAATAATATATTTAGTGTTTTCTATAATTTTTTTATCATTTATATTAGTGAATGATTCATCGTAAAAAAAAAATATTCTTTAATTTTCTAAACCAAGTCTCAAGTTAATAAAGTTAATGTGTCAACCCATCAAAATTTGTTGATAAAAATAATTATGTATTAATGGTGAAATATATTAAATAAAAAAAGTACATTAATAAATTACTAAATTAATTACCCTTTATAAAAATGGCTTATAATTTGAGACAAATAAAAAAGGAGTGTATCTTTTTTGGATACAAAAAATAAAAACCTAATGTTTGCAAATCACTTATTACACATCCTTGAATTTAAAAATTTTAGATTATTGAATAATTATTATTTAATCCGCAGTGCACATTTATAAGACGCTAGAATTAGTATGTGAAAGCTTAATATAATGATAATTTGTATTTTATTAACAAAAAATCAATAATACTCCTCTATGCTACCTCTTCATTCTATTATATCCTCTTGCAATCTCTAATAATTGCTTATTGCGCCAGTTACTCAAATTTCTTCTCCATTTACACCCCCTTCCCAATTTCCCTTGTTCCCATTTTGAAATTAATACAAGAAGTAACCTCATATTGCAATACAGCATATAATTAAATCCCAACTAAAATGATGAGTAATTGTTGATCTCATACACGTGTTTCATTCTTTTGTATGTCATGAAATTCACTCAGTTAAAGGCAGGATAGGCTTTTTTTTTTTTTTTTTGAAAATTCAGACATGAAATAACGTATTGACTATAAAGATGGTTAATTATACATTTCAATGATATGTCGTATATTATAATTATAAAAATTTTATTAAAATAATAATAGTCTAAAAATTTCTTAATAAAATAAGAGATAATTTAATGTCGATAATATTTATTAGTTCAGATTAAAATTAATGTTTTAATATATTTATTCAGTTGAAAGACTATTTTAGCAAAATAAGAAAAAAATAAAAAAAAACAATGATAAATAAGGAAAAAAAATGAGATTTGTTGTTTGAACCTAAAAAGGTCATCTACGTTTAATTTTCTGTATTATTTCTCATTTTAATAAAAATTCTACAATGATAACACATCTATCAATGTATTGTAGTTTTTATCGCAATGCATATGAGAACATGGCTCCACTGATAAACTGTGCATCTTTTCTGATGAATGCTCAAATTCCAATCTTCCTATTTCAAGTTTTAAAAATTTGATATGTGCAAAAACAAATCTTTATTTAAAAAAAATCAGGGCTTATCTAACGAAGTTATTTATTTTTGTTGGTGGATACTATTCTACAAATATTTTTTTAAAGAATAAAATAAATCTTTCATTTATAAATAAAAAGTATATATTGATTGATATATATCAAGAAGTGCACAAATATTATAGCTCTTTGAATAATAAAAAATCTTTTCACGACTCTCCATTCGAATTGACAGAGCAATATAATTGATCTTCTAATAGGCACATTACACTAAATGATCATTATCAACCATCATTCAACTTTAGTGTCTTCAAATGAGCTCGATGGCTTAAGCATCTAAAAAAAGTTAAAATTCATTATTATAATTCGAAAGAGTCATAGCACAAAACTACGTAGTAATATTAATAGATTTGTATCTAAATGACACAGATTAATCAGATTTGAGTTCTAAATTTTTAAATAGAATTAGATATAAATATGTTTAAGAAAAATACAAATAATTTAAAAAAATACAAAAAAAGGATCAATTGTCAATTAAGAAATAATTGAAGATGACCTAAATTGATATATAAAAAAGAAAAATATGTGAGAAAAAAAATAAAGAGAGGAGACTAAGGTTGTATATAAAATATATGATTACTATTCTACAAATGTTGGTTATATATTATAAAAGCTATTAATACTTATAAAAAATTTTTAAAATAAAATCTTTGAAAGTTGTTCATAAATTTAAAAAGTCTATAAAAGTCATTAAAAATTTATGGATTCTACAAAAGTCATTTACTTTAAAAAATCTATAAAAATCTTAAAAAAATCTTAATTGAATATGCCTTGAAATAGAAAATTGTCCATAACGTGAAAGAGAACCTAGAACTCATTTATGTAATTTGAAATTTAAAGGAAACTTAACAAGAGAAAAGAACTTTATGTATAAAAAAAAAAAAAAAGAAAGGACTAGTATCTATAGCCTTCTTTAAAAATTTTTTATTAAGATAAAGTAGACTCTTTTTTCGACTCTGAAAATGTCTATTGCACCCTCACATAGGCTGGACCCCTCAACAACAAACAGCGACTACGTAATCTTATTACATCACTATGCTGATGTCATTATTTTCATCACATTCACACTCAAATTTAAAGTAGATTTTAAATACCATGAATCCAATTTCTTATTTTCTACCACACATGGAGTTGATTTCTACCAAATTCCCAATTAAGAAACTAATTTTGACCATGCTTTCTAAATATTGCACAGAGCAGCCACTGGTATTCCCTCCATGGTCATTATCTTTAATCAATGGTAATAAGTTGGGTGGCTGCGTGAACAAAACGGCCTTCAAAAATTTTCCAACTTATTGCATGAGAATTTTCGTCTATAAATACCTTCTTCCCCTTTTCATATTGCTTTTTCTAATAACATTCTGGTTATCAATATTACCCCTTTGAAGCCTATGTTATGGATGCTTATTTCTCCAACAAAGAGAAGGTAAACTCTTATAAGCTTAATTTTCACTCATTAGGGTTTCTTTGTATCTTGCTTTTCAATAAAATGAAGTTTTAATATATCATATCAGATGGAAGCTCTTCAAGATGAGTTGGAACGTAGCAAAAAAGAGAATCAAACTCTCAGGCTTTTGCTTGAAGTTATGAGCAGCAAAGTCAGTACTGTCCAAGAAAATAAATTTAAGGTTCCAGAAATTGTTAGCGACTCACCACTGAATAGCTCATACCAACATGAGCTCTATGAGTCAATCAATAAGAGGCCAAGAATTGAGATTCCCATGGCCAAGCCATCTCAACTCTTTGTCAGAACTGATTCCAAAGACAAGAGCCTAGTAAGTTTTCCATCTATGTGATTTATGAGTTCACACTTCTGTTAGATCCTGATTGGAGAAAAAATAGAAAAGGATTACTTATGTCCTTTTTTTTCCTGTTTAGATTGTGAGAGATGGATATCAATGGAGAAAGTATGGCCAGAAGGTGACTAAAGATAATCCATCACCTAGAGCTTACTTTAGGTGTTCAATGGCTCCTGGTTGCCCAGTCAAAAAGAAGGTATAATATTCTAAAATTTTCCTTGAAGAAGCAAAATCAAAATTCTCCTACTTTAATATAAATGTGAACACAACCCAATTTCTCTCTTTCTTTTTGTTGACTAATGTAGTTTTGATTTTTAGGTTCAAAGATGTGTCGAAGACACATCAGTGCTAGTTGCAACCTATGAAGGGGAACACAACCATGATCCAGATGGTTCACCTGGAATACACTCCTTATACTACTCTCCAGATAGCTCATCATCAAGAAGCCCAACAACTAGTAGTCCTTGTCAAGTAGTCACCAGATTTAATAGCAGTGAAAATAGCCCTTTTCAACCAGCAGCTGTTGCGCTTGATCTTAGCCTTTCAAATTCCATTCAAGAAAAGGAAAACCCTTCTTTAAGTTTTATAGATGAAGAAAACCATCACAACAGGAAAAACTGCAACAATAGGGTTCAAGAGTACGTTGCATCGCTCACTAAAGATCCCAACTTTACAGTTGCTTTGGCTGCAGCTGTTGCTCGTTCCATGAACGGTCAGCTATCTTCACCACGAATGCTGTGAAGGGTCTTCACTTTAAATGTAAAGGGAATTGATAATATGATTAATGAGCCTTTTAGATCTTCTCTTGGCTTTTTAGATGCTGGATTAGAGTTTTGCTTATGCATATTGTGTATGAGTTACGAATTCATTCCACAATTGGAATTAGTAGCTGAAAAGTGGATCCAAAAAAAAAAAAAAAAATCATTGCAATAGGATTAGCTTGCTTAAATTTTGGCAAGTGATTCCCCAACCGAATCAGCTCCAGTTGTTTAAAGTGATTATTTGTTTTGCTGTATGGAAGTTTAAAAAGAAGAGATGCCAAAAAAAAAAAAAAAATTAATGGGAAAAAGGTGCGGGCACTGCAGCTGAGGAGCTGTGATCCTTTTCCTTTGATTCAACGGGTTCATGTATAAGATAACATCCCAAGGAGGAGCAGACTGGAGGGTGCCTGTATACAATTATATATATTACTTTGTCTAAGCTCCTCTCTGCTTGATAATATATAGTCCTAAATCGGGGTAATTTGTAAAACAGTGTAAAAAAATAAAAAATTAGTGAAAGATGGTGAAAAAAATATTTGTAAAATTGAAATATATCAAAACTTATTTAGCAAATAGGGGCAGTTAAAAAGGTTCGTCCGTCAATCAAACTAGTGAACGTCACTAGACAACATCATTATATGTGCCGTTAAATACACTTGGTCCGCCAACTAGCAAACTAATAATATGTTTGCCACTTATAATGACAAACAAACAATTAATATTATTATTATATTAAATTTAAAATTAAAAATATTAAATTAATAAATTAAATATTTTATTAATATTAATTAATATTCAATATTCTAATTAAAATTTAATATTTAATATTCTAATTAATCTTAGAATTCAATATTTATAATTATAATTATATTACTTATTTTATTTTAATTAATAAATAATTATAAATATTATATTAATTAAATAAAATATAATATTAATATTATATTGGCCATAAAATTAATATATTATTGTAGAAGATGATAAATTTTTTGTAAATCACGAAATGACTAGAATTGTACTATTTTAACAATATGACTAGAATTGCATTATTTTAACAATTATAAAGACAGACAAAATAATAGAAAAAAACATTTTACAAATTATCCCTAATGAAATTTTTTTTTTTACAAATTATTCCTGATGAAAATGTGTCAAAATAGTGTAATTCTAATCATTTTGTGATTCAAGGAAAATTTTGTCTTCTCTTACAATGGTCTATTAATTTTACGGCTAATATAATATTTATATTTAATTTATTAATTAAAATAAAATATATTAATATTTATAAAAATAAAAATAAGTACTATAATTATAATTATAAATATTGAATTCTAATATTAATTTAAATATTGAATATTAATAAAATATTTAATTTATTTAATTTAATATAATAATAATATTAATTGTCTGTCTGTCACTATAAATGATGAACAGACTCTGATCCGCCAGTTAAACTAGTGAATTAAATGTATTTAACAACATGTTTAACGATGTCGTTATACAATTACGTCCTCCAATTTGACTGGCAGACTGACGCTTTTAACTGCCTCTATTTGCTAAATAAATTTTAATCCACGCCAATTTTATATTTTTTTTTCCCTATCCTTCACTAATTTTTTATTTTTTTTTTTACAATGTTAGGTAGCATGCACTATTTATTAACCAACGTAAACATCTAATCCTAAATCCCAGGAAAAACATCAGTTAATAGGCAGCGTGTACTAATTCTTTTTAAATGGTAAAATGCTTTTTCCACACATTGCGAGTTTTAGGTTGTGCCTTGTAGGGGTGTAATCGGTATACCGCGAATACCGAAACCGCAAATTTTACCGATACCGTGAATACCGAAACCGAAAAATCATAATACCGATACCAATACCGAGTACCACGAAAACCGCCAAAACCGATACCGCTAAAATTATGCGGTATACCGCGAATACCAAAACCGATACCGCTAAAAATGTACATTCCACATAACAGAAATGTACATTCCTTTTTTAATTATAATTTCTTAATTATAAATATAACTGTTATTAATAATTGATAATTTATATAAATTTGATATTAAATATTTGATAAATTATGTCTAAATTGTTTTTACCAACCGGTCCCTTTGTATATTGATTTGATTATCCAAAATTGCAAAGTCCTAGCCAAAAACATAATTAATTATAGCTTATGTTTTGTCTATCAATCCTTAAGAAATCTTCTTTTAAACACATATGGAGTTAGAACAATTTAGAAAATAAAAAATATTTATATCATATA
>CATIWR010103690.1:0-11460 GCA_949677035.1 Omphalea diandra | reverse complement strand
TATATATATATATATATATATATATATATATATATATATATATATAATGCAATTACAACACAGCACCACCAATAAAAATGCAAAAATCACTACGTAATTACAATACAACACCACCAACGAAAAAAAAAATGCAAAAATGACGATGTAAAGACCCAACTGCAACACAACACCGATACCAAATCCTTCCCATTTCTATCAATTGTCAAGCCAAGCACCCAGCCACCATCACTGTCCCCTCCCATCCTTTCTGTGATAAGCGGACACTTAGAAAATGAAACAGTTTTCCAGATAAACTCAAATGAACAATCTATGCAACACCACTGGTGAAAGCTTTGAAGATATTTGGTGCATAAACACATTTTCTAGTTCAATTCTCTTGAAATATTAAAGTTCCTGAATGTATTTATCATATAAAAAGGATCTTATAAGGTGTGTATGGTTTTGTAGGGTGAAATTAAAGAAGGAAGCTCAAAAAGCATGATCGAAAGGTTTACACGCTCATACAAATCCACACACCTCGTGCATCAATTTGATCACAATCAAAAGTGGAGTTGACCATTTACATGTTTGTGCAAATCCTTACACGGCCATGTAAGCATTTACACCCCCAGATTGCACCCCAATGTATGGAAGGTAAAAGTTGATTCAATTTACACCCCGCCGGCCGCTCCCCACCCCCCCCCCCCCAACAATTTACATGGTCGTGCATCTCACTACACCCTATGTGCACTCCCATGCAAGAAGCAGTATGCAAAATTAAAAAGAGATCACAAATTTACACGACCATGCATCAATTTATATGGCGGTGCATCACTATTAAGACACAAATTTGGCTTCCTATTTGATTCCTACAAGGTTTTTACTTTGTGCTATGATCAACAACACTATAAAAGGAGGTTAAGGCACACACATTTGAGAAGCCAAAAAGGAAAGAATTCAATAAAAGAGAGAGGCAAGCCATGAGAAGGGAGCTTAGGAGCTAAATGAGATCAAGGAGCAATCAAGCTTGGAGCTTAAAGGATTAAAGATCATGTTTTCCATACCAAGTAGTTTGATTGTTTTTTCTTTCATTATGAACTAATTCTTTCTTAGCTAAGATATAGATGGATCTTCTTTACATCATTATGATTTTCTATTCAAAGTCATTAGTTTTATTCATCAATTGTTTTAGCAATTATTGTGAACTTATTGCTATTGATTGACTGACCATTTATTGTACTTAGTTTTATGAATTTACCATCGAGAGATACTTTTTATGAAATGGATCTTTAATAATTCCCTTAATCTACTTTTTGTAGAGAGACTTTAATAGATTATTGCTATTACTAGCGTTTTGCTATGTTTGATCATTCTATGATTAACTATTGTATTGAGAGACTTTTAGTTAAATATATTATTATATGTTAATTGATACTTAAGAGAGATTAATTAACAACTTAAGTTACCTGATAGGAACATTAGATGAATAAACTAATTAGACCAAAGATTAGAAATCATAATAAGTTAGCTAGTGATGTTAAACCTTTAGTTGCCTTCTCATCCTGAGAAGAGAAGAATGGAGAGAATGATGAAGACAAAGACTTAGAGCTCATTAAGGAGGACCAACCAAAGGAAAAGCCATAGGCCAAGCCTTATGTACCTCTCATTCCTTTCCTTTAAGATTGAAAAAGCATGCAGTGGACAAGCAATTTGCAAATTTATAGATATGCTCCAGAAGATTCACATCAACATACATTTTATGGAAGCACTCTCTTAAATGCCCAAGTATGCTAAATTCGTAAAGGAGGTATTATCTAAGAAAAGGATAATGGAGGAAGCGAATGAGTTATGTTCACTAAAGAATGCAGTGCAATCCTTTTAAACAAATTATCTCCTAAGTTAAGGGATCTTAGGAGCTTTACTATACCTTGTGATATTGGTTATCTTTTCCTTTGATATAGCTTTATGTGATTTGGGATCTAGCATTAACTTAATACCATTGTCTTTATTTCAGAAATTGGGCATCAGAGAGATAAGGCCAATAAGAATATCTTTACAACTAATTGATCATTCCATCAAATATTTGAAAAAGATTATAGAGGATGTGCTAATCAAGGTAGATAAATTTATTATTCTTATTGATTTTTTTTTATTTTAGACATGGAATAAGATAGAGAGATCCCCTTCCCATTAGAAAGACCCTTCCTTCATACTAGTGGTGCATTATTAGACTTTTGAGATGGATTTTAATTATATTAATTGGTGAAAAGGAAGTGGTATTCAACATGTTCCAAACAATCAAATTTAGTTCTCATATGATTCTTCATTTTAGCCAAAGATGGGTCATTATTAGTTTGATTAGCACTAAAATCTCTTCATACTTTTCAAATCTTATCAAATTTAGTTCTCATATGCTTCTTCAGTTTAATCAAAGAAGACTGATCAATATTATATAATGTTTAAATTTCCATATCAAATGTATAAATCTCACCATCCTCTTCACATTTTAAAAGTACAATAACCTTTCTTTTTCTTTTTCTTTTTTCATTTTGTTATTTCTTTCCCATTTTCCTTTAACCACCTCCATTGTCACTTTATCATTCTGAACCTCTCTCGTCATATCTTTTTCCATTTCTAAACTTTCTTTATCCTAATGTAAAACATAAGAAAAAAACATAAAGAAAATGAAGCATAATGGTTAGCCTAATTCAACAATCAAATAACATGATGAATTGGGTTTTTCTACAAACTCTTAAAACTTTTGCTTTAATCGTAGCAAAATATACACAATCTAGAAACACTCACTCTTAACAAAGTAATTAAATATATAAGAAGGAAGAAAAGAGACACCAAATTTGTAGAGATTTATAAATAATCATTGCTTATATTCTCTCCTTTGGATCATACTTGACTCTTTTATTACTTTTATCATGTTCAAGGTAAAGCTTTTACAACTCTCCTTTTTTGAGCTTAAGAGAGACAACCTATTATGGTTTTTGTGGGAACACCAAACTAATTCCCATATAAAGTTTTACCCTTACAAGTACCTTAGCCTCTCATTAGGCAAATTAATACCTAAATCTCAATTATACAAATGATCTACCTTTTAATGTCAGCATACATCAATTCAAAGGATTTATAAGTTAAAATTTATGCACCTTTTTTTTTTTACACATTGTTCTTATATTAGGTAACCTTTTAAAGATTATATGTCAACTCCTTATACAAGCAAGGGGTTTATAATTTGGTTATTAGACGTAAAACTTACTTTTTAATAAAGAGAAAAACTAGTCATTAGAGGCTTGAATGAGCATTTCATCTTGCTCTTTAAGCCATTCACCACTTTAGGTTTCATTAATCTTCAAGATTTTTATTTTTATTTTACAAAGGCCATTTAAGAAATCATGCAGTCATTCATCCTCTTAAATAGGCATTCCAGTAATGTCATTCCATTTAAGCTTGGGCCATTCAAACTCTTATTGCTTTTTGGCGTAGACAAGCTTCCTTATTATGAATGGGCATTTTAATTTCTAAATAGGTGCTCCATGTTTGGTCCAACTTAACCTTCAACTTCTCACTAAGCCTTGTCTTGACTCTTTTTGCTTAACTTTGGCTTGGACCTTTTTCACTCTTTAGAATATGTTCTAACATATACAAAAACACTTAAAACAGTGTTAACACTTCTTAAAGTTTTTTGTATCATTCAAAACATAGTTTAAGGCATTGCCTTATCAATTTTGGGATCAATAATAACTAAAACCAAAGCCAATCCATAAAATTCTATTGTTCACATTTCCTAATTTCTTTAAAAATTGATCAACTATATGGTCCATCTCGTATCTTTTTTACACCATCTGATCCCAATCCTATGATGGTAATTTCTCTTTGAAATCATGCTTTAATATCTCATTTTGACATTTTCCTTTATTTTCATCTCCTTTTTTAAATTTGCAATATGGGATTTGATTTTATTTTGGTATTTGAATATGAAGGTGTATTATTGATTATTAAAGAATTGAAGGGTGGTAAGGTGGAGAGAGGAGAAAAGGAGGGATCGTGTTGGGTAATTGCTAAGAAGAACAAATTATGAATGTGAGGTTGTTGTTGAATGAGATGTGTAGAAGGTTTTGGTTAGATGATGCCACAGTTGTTGATGAGGTACCAAATTGTACTAGAGAAGGAGTGGAGCAAATGCAAGGTTGGTAACGGTGGTTGAGTGAAAACTTTTTGAATATGGGTGTATATTATGTGAGAGATGAAGGTATTTTTGTTATTGGAAATATTTTAGTGTATTTTTTTTTTATTTTTATACCATTTAATAACAAAAAAATCTCTAAATAATGATATGATTTTTTAGTGTAATGGAGAAAAATGAAAAATGATTGCATACAATTTTAAGAAATGAGGAATGATTTAATTAATGAAGGCAAAACATAAGGGACTTATAGTAATGAACCCTTAAAAGTTTTCATATGTTTGTAAAGTCCTAATAAGAAAGATAAAACTAAAAAGTTATGATAAAAGTTAGTTGGCATAAGATAGTTTGGTGGGAGATTTTTTTTTTCTTTGTACTTTTTAAAAGCAGGTAGGAACCATCACATACATTTATAGAGTTCAAACTTATCCATTAATGATTTCAAATGTTTTTATATTTTGAAATAACTAAGTTATCAATCCTTTTTAAAGGGAAAAAGCAAACTAATTGAAAAAAGGATATTCAAGAAAAAATTGAATAAACGAAGGTATGAACAAGAGGAAAAATATCCTAACATATTAATTAAAGAGTCTTGGTCATTTATTTAATGCTAGTAAAAAGTTATTATTAGATGGATATGAAATTAGAATACATTCATGCTCATTTTTTTGCTCTTCTTTATTTCTCATATGCCTACCATAATTTGTGAGCTATTTCTATCAAGTTACAATTACATGGATATGAGGTTAGAGTTTGGTTGGAAATAGCTCTATTTTCCTTTCTCTTCTCTACTTTTTCACTTTTAGCTTATAAATAATATGCTTGACTTAAAGGTGAAAATGTTTTACTAGATTCAAAAATTTGATTTAAACCTATCTAAAAAAGGTCTCGACCTTAGGGATAAGGAAATTCAAATTCTTAGTTTAAATTACCTAATATTTCAAGGTCAAATTTGGTCTGACTCAAATTTGATTTGACTTGCATTACTAAATATTTAGGTTGTGTTTACTTTGGGAAAACTATCCTGGTTGTCTAGAAAATTTTTCATGTGAAAATAGAAATTGAATTTTACGTTTACTTTGGACTCTTTTACACTAATTTCATTTGAAAATTGTTTTTCTCTTTTCAAAATTTTAATAGAAAGGGAAAAAAAGTTCCATAATTTTCTCTATTAAAATTAGAAGTGAAACTCCTGTGTTTTCACTTGAAAACACGGTTTATGACGTATTTTTTTCATATGTCTCATGTACTTTATCTAAAACAAAATGCTAGATATATTTTGTTTTTTATTTGCAAAGATTCCTTATAATCCTAGAGCATCTAAAGAAAATAGATTCGGGTATGTCTTTTTTTTTTCTTTATTTCTTATTTCAAGTTCATATTTTTGTTATTTTTTTATTAATTCTATTCTATGCAACCTTTTCTTTTTGGCTTTTCTTGCCTTCACTTTCATCGTTCTATCCATTTTCATACATATACACTGTATTTTGGGAAGTTTATAGTCAATTACCAGTAACAAAAAGCCTAGTAAGATTCACTTTGGTATGTGTATGTTCACATCCACCATTAAAGACCACCTTCTTATTTTTGCCAAATTAGTTGATCATATCCTATTATCAATTTTGGTTGCTTTTAATTGTTAATAATAGAATCTTTCTATTTATCATTGGTGTTGTTTTTTCATTCATTTTATTATTGAAAATGCTTTAGTTCAATGACTATGAACATGTGAATATTTTCACTCTTTCATGAAGAAAAAGATAGAAACAAGTTTAGTGCTTTCGTTAGTAGGGTGGTTGTTGTGTGCAAACTTGGAAGAAATTATTGTTAGTGCCAATCTATGATACTGAGAAATATTATATTATTAATGTGTATGAAAATTGGGAACCATTTAGAAAAGTATGTTCCCATGAAGGATTGGTTAGTGGGTGATTAGCTTATAATGATAGCACATATTATATTACATTTTGGTTTGTAAGTATATTCATTACTTCTTTTTTTTCCTTTGTACACTTTCTACTCCTGGAGGCATGAAGAAACATTTATAAATAGGTGTGACATGAAAGTTTGTGTGGATATAATAATTAGAGCATAGGATGTTAACATGCATTGGAGTTCATAATATCCTCCACTATGCTTTGTATAGGACAAATTTGTGTCAGGCGCATATATATATATATATATATATATATAGTAGAATTGAGCTCTTTTAGCTACAATGTTTTTTCAATTTTATTTTCAATTCTCTTCTTCTTGCCCAACAGAAACTATCTACCACTAGTGTTCTTTAACAAAAAATTTGATTCACATGTTTTGCTAGTTATCAAGTATACATAAAAGTTATATTTTATTCATATTTCTTTATTTGCTTGCCATTCTTGGAAAAAGATTATTCTATTGCTAATTTTCACAATCAAGTTACAAGGTATTTATTTTTTTATTATATGTTTATTCTTACTTATTAATAATGCTTACCAATTACAATTGTCTATATAATCATGTCTTTAATGTTTAGAAATATTCTATTTAAATATTTATTTTTATTATATGATGATTTATAATTTGCATATAAATGGAAGGAAAGCACAATGAGTGTGAGGATGTAAAAGAATGGTATGATATCAATGAAAATGGAATTTTGAGAATATTGTATGAAAAAGTAAAAAAGGATCTAAATTGCATCCCCTGATCCCCTACCTTTAAAGCAACAAATTGTCAACAAATGGGAGAGGATTTTTTTTTTTTTTTTGGTTTGTGGAGAAAAATATAGTGTTGAAAAGTTGAAGGGAAAGTACAACCGTCCTGGTCAAAAGCATCGTCAATTTTCTGAATTATAAGAGCATATTTGTGTTATGACTCAAATTCAAATATTTTTTTTCTGCTAAAGATTTGTGGCAAATGTTTTATGCGATAATATACTTATAACTAAATGTTTTGCATAATTAGTTACTCCAACTTCAGTTTATGAATTGAAAAAACTAATTTAGAATATATGTTAATATACAAAAGCATAAAAACTTCAAAGGATTCAAGAAAAATGGTTGTAAAAATTATGAATTAATTCGTCAAGTCTTTAGTAAATCAACTTCTATTGAACATTTCACCTTGCATCCATACAATTGCCACCTACCTCAGATGATCAACGAAAAATGAGGAAGAATTTCTTAACTCAAAAGGAAAATTTGAGGATAACTTAAAAGGAAAATGATTTATTGATGAGTTTCCTCTTGGTTATGTTTTTGCTAAAAAAGAATCAAGTTTTGAAAATTGGATGCTTGCTTTGAAAAATGGACTTCTTCCTTTAATGCTAGGACTGAAAGAGACTTGGCCAAAGCATAAATGTATACATCTCAAAGCAGTCAAGCTACAAGTGCAATTTTAGATCCATATTCAATTGAATGGATGTCTTGGAGATGGTGGATGATATTTCAAAAGTCGTATACAATAAAGCATTTGAAAAAATTATGAACCAAGATTGGAGAAAAATATTTATATTAATGTGTGCTAATAGTTAGAAAGTTTGTTGCGATTTAACAGTGGTATTATAGGTACTTTTGTTTTCTAAACAATGTTAAAGTATTTTATTAAGAGAACTTATTTAAGACTTTTTTTTTGTTTTTTTATCTTATGACATCAATATTTAAATTAATTAAAGTTTATGGTGTAATAGTTATATGGTTGATTATTTTATCCTTTTTAATAGAAATTGAATGAGTAATAGTTAGGAAGTGATCATTTATGTATTCATTTTTTTTTATTCTTTAAATTTTATTGCAAGTTAATGGCACTACATATTAGAAGTAATAGTTCTAACAATGATGATGGTGATACTGTAATAGATTTATTGATGGCTAGATATTTTGAACAAGATTTTGTGGAAACAATCCCTTGTAAGACATCTATGCTAAGTGAGAAAGAATATATTATTGAAGTATTAGTAAGAAATCCAACTAAATGTTATAGGAACTTTCAAATGTTGCCACATGTATTTATTAATTTGTGCAACCAATTGAAAATTATGGGATTACTACGAGATA
Organism: Omphalea diandra; assembly: GCA_949677035.1. Lineage (NCBI taxonomy): Eukaryota > Viridiplantae > Streptophyta > Magnoliopsida > Malpighiales > Euphorbiaceae > Omphalea > Omphalea diandra. The sequence continues at coordinate 3,249 of CATIWR010103690.1, read as the reverse complement.
GAAAAAATGTTAGTGTAGAAGAAGGGGGTGGCCATGGGATTAGCAATACTATGTCATAGTACTCATCAAAGACTTGCGGCTAAGAGGTTTCAACATTCAACTCGTACAATGTACAAATGGACAGAAATGGTCATAAAGCCTTGGCAACTTTTGGTACACATTTAATAAAATATAAGAATAGAGGTCCAATACAACCTGAAATTTATGGTAATCCAAAATGATATCCATATTTTGAGGTATGTTGCTTAATTTTATTATTTTATAGTATTCAAAGATTTTTATATAATTAATTTTTATTATACATTTTTTACAGAAGTGTCATTTTAGTTATATACTAATCAGTCAAATAGTATTTATAATTAATGACAATTTATTTTATATCGCAAGTTATTATTATGTTGTAGATGCAGGATATTCAAGTATTCTAGGATTTTTAACACCGTAATGTGGTGAAAGTTATCATCTACATAATTTTCATGGATGAGGATGTATTACCAAAAAATATGAGTTATTTAATCATAAGCATTCATCATTTCGCAATATGATAGAAAGGGCATTCGATGCGTTTATATATAGATTTGCAATTTTAAAGTCCATACCAAACTATCCTTTATGAAGACAAAAGTTAATTCCTATCGCATGTTATACCTCATAATTTTATCAAGATGGAGGATAAAGCATATCGATTATTTACATTATATGGAAGAGAAGGATTAACCATAAATGAAAAAATTAGTGTCAGTGTGGTTTGTAATGTCATTCACTTAGATCTATCCCAATAATGCCAAATGAGTATTGTTTGAGATAATAATGCAGACCAACTATGGAATGATTACAATAATCATAATAGGAGTTAGAATGCTTTTAGTTAATTTAATAAATTAAGCTATGTTCTCTATTTGTTTTTAGTTTGAACTATGTTTGCAATTTGACAACTTTATATAGCATAGTGAACATTTTTTTTTGTCTTTTTTACAATTTATCAACAAAAAGTTAAAGAACAAGTGTTTGAAGCACTCAATACAACCAAGCAGTGAATAGAGTTAATAATTTAAATCAGAACATTCGAGTTCATCTATGATTCGAGTTAGATTAGTTCTAAATATAATTAATATATTATGTCTTGTTTGCAATTTCTGACTTCATATCTTGTTAATTCAGCTTCTTGTCAATTAGAGCTTAATCATTATTAATTAATATATAATATTTATTTTAGAAGTGAAGACAAAGAAAAACATTGTAGTTTTCTAAGATTAACAATTATTTAAGTGATAGTCCTCAGTGAATTTTTGTATTGGTAAGAAGTCATCATCCGAATTTAATACCGTAAACAAATTAATGATATTAATATTCATCCTTTTATAGTTATTGATATCAATTTTTTTGTAATGAAAGTATCCTAAAAGTCCATATGTGAAAAATGGCGATATGATTTTCTTTCATAATCAATAATTGAAGCTTGAAAACAAGTTTTAGATGAGAACAAGTAAATACAATTTCTATTTTCAAAAAATGGAAAATAGTTTTCAATTTCTAACAAGTAAACACGTTTTACAAAATTTCTATGAAAATGAAAGGTTTTCATTTTCTTTAAAAATTGAAAAATGAAAACATAAAATAATTTTCTATAAGTAAACACATCCTTAATTATTATTTTAAAGCCAATATAATATTTTTTTTAACTTAAAAATGTTAAAATAATAAGTGACCCGATACCAAAAATTCAAAAATGACACAGATTCATTTGCGTACATTAACTTAATGGCGTAAATCAACCGGCTTGCAATTTGAATTGATTTGACTTGAATGTTTAGTCTCATAATTAATAGGTCATTTCACACTAAACTTATGATATTAATGCTTAAATCTTGCATTTAATTGTGTTGGAAGGCAAAGAATTGTAGAAAAGAAAGAAAAAGAAGAAAAAAGGTGAAGCACGACTATGCGCACAACCGTGCATCACCTAAGATCAAGAAGCGTCAAACAGAAGCATATAGCACAACCTTGTGTACCTTCAAAGAAAGTAAGCTAAGAGAGCATAGAAGCACGACCATGCGCATGATCATTATTTGGTGCATAATTTACATATATTTCATAAATAATTCCCTTCTAAATATTAGTGATATTATGTTAATTTTGCATATGAAAAGGACTAAATGAAGTAAATATATATTTTATGGGGTTAAAAAGGAGAAAGTGATTAAAAAGCAAGAAGAGGCAACCTAAGTTTTTGTTTTGAGCACTATTTGGTATATTGGGCATATCTCCCTCTACAATGATCTAAATGAGGTTATTCAAAAGCCATTGAAAAGTTAAGAACTAGAGCTACAACTTTTATGTTTTGCACTTGAGCTAATTCAAACATCTTTTAGGTCAAAAGTCAATTGAAAAAAATGCACAACCATGCACATGACCATGCACATAAGAAGCAAGTCAGGCATAATCATTAGATATGACTATGCATATGGTCGTGTGCTCGAGAAAGTCAAAAATGGGATTTTCAAGTCTTCTTCAATTTCTTCCTTTTCAAATTTTCCAAGTTTCTTAATCAGTAAGTACCTTAAAAGCAGTATGAAAAGAGGCAAAACCCCATAAATTATGAGGGAAGGGCATCAAATAATGATCCAAAAAAGTGAAGAATTCAGTCAAACAAGGGTTTACGAGGATAGAGGAACAAGAAGAAAATTATTCAAGAGCTTTAAAGGCTAAAATTTGTGACTTTAAATACCATTAGTTTGATTTTTTTTTTTCTTCTCTTTCATCCACTATGTGCTAATTATCTTTTGGCTAGGATTGTAAATGGATCTTGTATGACTCATATAAGTTTTTCTTAATCTAAGTCTTTTTAGTTTCATTCATTGTTTGTGCTAGTCATAGTTGTTAAAATCGCGAGTTGACTCGTACGATTTTATGAGTAAAAATCATGTGAACAATTTTAATCGTACATAAACTCAGATTTGTGGTAAAATCGGGTGAAATTGAGTGTTGACTCATTAAAATCGATAAAATCGGGTGAAATCGGGTGTTGACTCATTATTATTTTTTTTAATTTTTCTATATAATTTTCTCCCTTTGTTTTTATATTATTTCTCCTATATTTTTCTCTAATTTTTCTTCCTTTTTTGTTGTTGGAATGCTTTATTTTCTCTCTTTTTTCTATTTTTTGTTGCTCAATTTTATATTATTGGGAATATATATTAATTGTTAATTGCCAATTGTAATTGACTAATCCTATATGACTGAAAATTG
>CATIWR010103656.1:0-12841 GCA_949677035.1 Omphalea diandra | reverse complement strand
GGCTGAATCCAAACTCTCTCTCTTCTGGTGTCATATACATAGATGTGCATCAAGTAAATGTTTGATTGTGTGTAGGATGGATAAAACCTATATGCATATGTATTTTGAACATGAATGATACGAGTTATGTAAATGAAAATGGCCATTACAATTTAGACCTAAAAATCTACATTCCAAGCTTAAGGTTGGGTGCTATTACTATAAACCCCTTTCTACCTTTTAATGATCTTGCATCATTTGTCTAAATTATTAAGGTTTTCACATCATGCTTTTCATTTTAATTAAGTTGCATGGATCCTTTTATAGGTTTTAATGTAGAATTTTATTTTCATTGTGTTTGTTCTACAAAGCCTAATGAATGTGTCATACTCTATAGGCTAATGGGGAGACTTTTCTCCACCCCCCAGGGATATGACATATAAGTGTCTACTACCAATGTTAGAGAACTTTTGGCTGGTGAGCCACTTCGATTGGGACTCTACTATAGTGGCGTGTTTATACAAGTTTATAGATAAATGTTTTCATGGGTTATCATACCTCAGATGCTACTGATAGGTGCTAGTGTATGTGTTAAATAACATTTCTTCTTTCTCCCTTTTGCCTATACCTTCTATGTTTCTAATGATTTTTGTTTACAAGATTAGGTGATTGAGTTAGAGGTTAGTAGAGAGCAACAATTCTCTCCCTAATATGGAGCACTGCTATCCATGCTATTCATGTTATAGTAGCATTTGAAATTCAAACAAGTCTATTGATGTTGGACGAGCTCACTTAAATGGGTTCCGATTGGACATGTACATTTTCCTACATACAAAAGGTAATATTGTCAATTTTTGTAATATACATGTTAATCAGGACATTTAGAGTGTTTGTTTCTTTTACAGCTCCAACTTGACTATAAGGGACTTGAAAGCATGTAGAGCCTAGAGCTAGTAAAGGTTAAGGGGCATTCTTACAAGTACTAACTTCTAGTAGGACCATCAATTCATGAGTGGTTCTTAAGGGAGTAGGTACTCCTATAGGGGATGTACGTTCAGTGCTTTAGGATCCTCTAAAATGCATGTTGTGGGGCATTGACCTTAAGGAGGGCGAGTTGTATTATGCCCTAGAAAGGCAACTACGAGAGTAGCTTGTAGCTTGTGTGAGGGATATTAGGTTTGAATTGCGGGGTTTTTATGCATTTCATGCCTATTTTATGGATCCACTCATGCTTGCACTTCGAGGCCCATACCAGGATAGCGCTAAAGAGGGATGCATGTAGTATGAGGGTAAGGTTAGAAAAGGTGTCGTCGGAGCTAATGCTAGTAAAAGAGAGCCGCAAAAGGGTCTAGTCTATTAAGACTTTAGGTATGGAGCTTGTGGATATGGATGAGCTAGATCATTTACTAGATGGCATGGTGGAGACATGTCATTCTTCCTTCATGGGCTCACTAATTGCATTAAAGTTGACATGATCCTTATGCTCTTTTAAGCCTCCTAGCACTACCTATATGAGTTTCTTTATGATTTATTACTTTTTAATTTTATTCTTAATTTATTAATGTAACATTATTTTTATGCACGTCCTTTGTGTTCAAGTGAAGTACTTTGTTGACTTGATCATCACGCTAAAGCGGACATGCACTTAGCTTATGTGTGAGTTATAGGTAAACATAATATTTATTAAGGTATGCATGTTTATGTTTATTAGTGTTTGCATGTTCTAACAACCTTAACCTAGTGTTTATTGTAGGAGGACATCTAATAAAAGGATCAGGAGCTCTAGGAGGTTTAGGCTAAGCATGTGAATCTTTAAGCTAGCTTAAAGTCACATATGGTCAAAGATCTTAAGGATGAGGGGAGGTCCATTGAGGACGAGGAGGACTAGGCTTACCGCTATCTGCCTTTAATTGCTTTTTGCATTTTTTTCTTATTTCTATTTTATATTATAGTAGTTGATAGGGATGTTTACATTTATCAGATTGGTAAAGCAATACTTGGACATAATTTGCCCTCTTATTTTGATACTTTGGATGCTTAGGTAATTTTGAGTCTTAATGCCCTAATTGTGTCATTCACACTCTTAATTTTTGATCTATTAGATGTGATTATAGATATATTGTTGTTTATTCAATTAACAATGTGACTATGCTTTTGATTCTCAGATTTGTATGTTAAAAATAGGTTCATAATGAATAATGCACCAAAATATAGGCAGAAGCCCTTTGTAAAATTTTCTCAATCAAACCTATTTATACAGACTAGGCCTTTGTACTTATAGACAATAACTTGTATGTACAAATGACTAGGCAAGTCTATACGAACACCTTACTATTCACAACCATCCAACACTATTCACCTTTTCTTTTTTTTTTTTAAAAACAAATCCTTTCATCTCAATTTCTATGGCACTATCTGGTGTTTCTTACATTTCTACCACAATTAGGGCATTTTTAAAGTCTTTCCCTACCCTTAATTAGCCCTTTCTTCCTTAGGTAGGCTTTAAAGCCCTTTAATACCTTTCTTTTGTCAACTCAACAATGACTTTCTTCAAGCAACATGTGGTTTTTAGGATATATGCAATCACTCCTTTCACTTTAGAGACAATAAGATCTACCATTTATTGGAGGATTTTGGTGCTACTCTAGACTACCACATCACTAGTACTAACAATATTACATTACCATGCCTAGATTACTCACATTATTGTAAAATGGTAGATTGTTTGATTTACCTTATGTTGAGGTGCCTTTGTACACCTTAGGGGAGGATAAGATGCTATTGTCCCCTTTCCTCATTTTATACCCCTCATGGAAATGATGCTAGTGTCGCATAAGCCCGCATCTTGATAGGAGAGCTTTAGCTTTTCAAGATGATAATGAGATCAACCTTTAAGCCTTATAGCTTATAGAAGAGATTGAGCTAGGTAAAACCTCACTTTTATGATCTTTGGTGAGACTATTATGGGCTTGGACAAGGTTGCCTTAGTGTCAACGAGTCCTTTTTGAGGATTCTGCTACTTCTTTAGGTGTGATCTTCCTACTGCTTTTTTTATTTATTTTATTTTTATTTTTTTACCCTAACTTTTGATTGGAATGCCATTGCGAGTTGTTAGTCTAACAAATTGCCTATTCTTGTTTAAGCCCTTTTAAATTTTCAACCTGATGAGCTTTTCCTTTTCTCTTTTGTTTTGTCTCGTTTTCTTTCAGATTGGGCTATAAAAAAGGTTAGGCTTGCTTGAGGCTCCCATTATGGATATGAGGTGGTATTTCCTATAACACCATGGAAATCATCGCTTATTGATACTTGCAACTACTATGGTTGAGTGTAGTGAGTGACTACTCTATATTTTTTATTTTGACATCCACTAAAACTACCCATGGTGGAGGTTACCTAGAGTCACCCTAAGGACTTGTGGAGGGAGGGCGATTATCCTCACTTTGATATATAACACCTTTTATGATCCATCTTGAGTCTGTTGATATGTTGGAGATATATAAGACATAGTAGGCTTTCTTCCTTCTTTCATAGAGGGACCATTGACTCAAAATTTATTGGATAAGGTGGAGGCCATATTGGTTAATTGCTACATCTATTATTCCTTCACTATTAGGACTTCCACCTCTGATGATGCTAATTTTGAGGCTTGATTGCTTAGTAGTTAGAGGTCTAAGACTTTAGTATCTCAAAAACATTTAAAACAATGTTGCACATATAGAGGAAAAGAACTTATTATATTTTTTTTAGCTTAATGAAATGTTTGACAAAGGTTGCTTCTATTATGAAATGCAATTTCTTTTAGCATTATGCTTGCTACCAATCACCTCATTTTGCATATTGTATATTTTAATTTTATGCATGCTTCCTACTTTTAATAGTGATACACTAGACCATCCCATTGTCTTAGCTAATGTCTTTGATGTACTAACTCTTTACCCTTAATCTCTCATCCTCGGTGGTTGCCTCAACAATGTTCTCTTTCATAGTCAAGCTTTCCTGTTGACTTGCCATTACTTCTCCCTATTAGTCATTCACATTCTCTTTCTTTTTACTTTATTCTTCCCTCCTCCTCTTTTTTTTCTTTTATTCTTCTTTCTTTTTTTGATTTGATATTTCATGCCCTAACTTTTTCCTAAATCACCCTTTAGGGTTATTGACCTAATGGGCTTATTCATTTTTCCACTCACTTCACACAAAGTACTTCTTCGATTGATCCATGTTCAGGGATTAAAGAACTCATTCCCATCCATGTTTGTTAATTTTACACCACCGCCTGAATACATCCATTTGACCATATAGGGACCTTTCCAATTCAGCTTGAATTTTCCCCTGGGATCTTGAGCTTAAGGTCTTATTGCCTTTAACACCAAGTCACCCACTCTTATTACGTTTATCTTGACCCTTTTCATTAAAAGTGTGTGCCATCATCCTTTGATAAAGATATATATGATATTGGACTTTTATCCTTTTCTCTTTTCATAGAGCCAACTAATCATATCTCTTTCTAACCTTCTGATACTCAGGGATCTTTATCTCAATCAATACTCGAAGGGACTTCATTCCCATCTTTATTTGTAAGACCACTTCTATCCCATATACTGTAGGGTGACATTTTTGTCAAAGTTTTAGCAATAGTATAGTATCCCAATAATGTAGAGGGTATCTTTTATGACCAATCTTTGTAGGTTCTTATCATTTTTGCTAGGCGTTCTTATTATCCACCTTCACTACATCATTTGCTTTTGGTTTATATGGTAAGAACTTATGATTACCACCCCATACTTATCCAAAATTGTTTTGACCTCAGCTTGAAAGTGCACACCATAATTTATAACAACATGATGTGGCACACCATAAAAACAAATGATGTTCTTTTCCATAAACTTGACCATTTGCTTTGGCCATTGCTTTTCAAAGGGCTTGGCTTCTACCCACTTTGAGAAGAAATTGTTAGGTTTTATAGAATAAGCACATTGAACATTTTTTTTTTGTAAACATACAAAACTCCCGTAAAGATCCATGCAATTCAATTAAATTGACAAAAGGGGTATGAATTTTATCAATGTAAGCAGAATCCCAAGACTGTAGGAAGGCACAAAGAGGGGTTTACATTAATAACACCCTTCTTAAGCTTGTAGTACTTGTCATTAGATTTAGATGCTACCAAAATATGAATGTCCTCTACAAGTATCCACACAAATAGTTTTTCTCTAAAGTAAATAATGTCCAAGCACCTTGGTTTTGAACGTTTTCTTCTCTCTCTCTCTCTCTCTCTCTCTCTCTCTCTCTCTCTCTTTTGTTTCTAAACAAAATGTAAATACTCTATATATTTTTAGAGAACCTTATGGTTAATATAACTTAACCATTTTATATATATATATATATATATATATATATATATATATATATATATATATATATAACAAAACAAGATATCTAATTATCTGTATCTCTTAAGATATAAAGCTGGCTCTATATCTATATCTTAAGAGATACAAATAATTACATATCTTATTTTATTTTAGCTTTTAAAACTTTTTAATTATCTTAATTATAAATATGTCTAAAGAGAGAAAAAAAATTATAATTTTACATTAGGTATGTTCTAAGTATGCGATCTTATAGGTTCACAAAATATTGGCAATTGGCCAAAAACTATTTTTGGCCCACATGATAAGTGGCCTCTAATAAGACATTATAACAAGTTATGTGAAGGAAATTAATCTGACCTAACCTATCTTACAAATAGTATTACAATCCTTTTGTCACTATATCTTAATTGAACAAAATGCATGAATCATGTCATCCTTATATAATTTAATTAAATTATTTCTTGATCTCCAAAAATATTGATGTAAAATGACATTAATAAACCTTATCAATTCATTTTTGTATGGCCATACAATTTCTCCAATCTAACTCATCAAAGGCTTAAGAAATATATTTCTCATAAATGCATAAGGGACAAATTCCTTTTCAATCACTCACATTACTCTATGATTTACTCCATATCTAATGTTAGTATGTATAATCATTTTCTTAAAGATAAGGTTAAATTTTATCAAAACATAAAGTTCATCAGATTAGAATCTATAGTGATTTTCAAGTGAGATGATTAATTAATACTATTGTATTAGAATTACGAATGAACTTATCCATGTAGTATTCTTATAGTAGGCCGGTCCAATACAATGTTTGTAAAACATGTATCTATGTGTTTGACTTAAATATCTCATATTTATGGCCAATAAAATATAGTCATTAATCAAAATGCGTACTATTCTTTGTTCATTATTATTCCAACAATAATGATCGATTAGAAACAATTTAGAATAAAATTCTTTATACTTAAGGGTTTTACTATTAAGTCACATATTTGATGACCTTAAGTAGAATTAACTATACATGGATTTATTATTTTGTTATAAACATAATGTGATAGAGATATTGAATAAAATGCAACCATGACATTAATTAAACATATCCATTACAAAAATTGGCATAAAGAACATCTCTAATGGTAATAATCATATAGTGCCACAATGTACTTGTGAGACCTCACCAATGCTAAGTTTACTTCCTCAAAGATGTCAATTCCTCAAGTAGTGAAAGACTAAGTTAATGTCAATTTCTACAACTCCATCAGTGGCTAGTGATTAATGCTTTCATGAACTTGACATTGGTAGTAACTCCTCTCAATTATAATGCAGCCATATTCCATGGAGGTCTAATAGTGCTCTATTTTTACCACGGCAAACCTATTCATATGGGAGCCCTAAATTCATGCATGCACCTCTTCCATCATCCTAGAAGCTTCCTCTTTTATAAGACTCCTCAAATGGACTTTATCGAGCACCCACTTATTCAATGTACCATAATAAACTACAAACTACAATGCTATCCTTTAGAGAACATACTTGTCTTTCTTCTCTACCCCTTCAAGGTACATGCTATCCTCTAAATACCTTTGCATATCATAGTACCATGGCCTCTTATCCACTAAAACTTGCATAACATAGTACCATGGCCTCTTATCCACTAAAACTTGCATAACATAGTACCCTTGACTTGAGCATGAGTAGGGGTTTCATTGGCATTTGCTCTAATCCATCTTAAGTGGCAACTAAAGCAACCAAGGAATCAAGCATCACATTTTCTTCCCATGGGAGATGATGGAATACAATCCTCTAAAAGTTTTCGCTCAACATCCTTAGGTATCCTAACTATGGCCTTAATCACTTTGCCTTTAGTTCTTATTCATCAGTCACTTAGGAAACTACCAACAAAGAGTCCCTAAATACCTTTAATTTCCTTACCCTTATATAAACTAGTGACTTTAACCCAAAAGCACATGCTTCATACTGCACCATGTTATTGGTCACCCTAAAGTCTAGCTTCTTAGCTATAAGCAATAGTTCTCCTTCGAGTGAAACCAGGATTACTTCTAATCGTACTCCTGTCTTGTTTACTATGCCATTAAAGTACATCATCCATCCTTATTGTTTTATTTCTTTTAGGCTTTTATTAGGAAATTAGAGATGTTTCTTTTCTTCTTTTATAGGTGGTGGTTGTTCTAAGTATTCAACCACTGTCCATCCCTTAATTACTTTCTTTTTCACATACATAATATCAAAATTCATAATGAGAATCAACCATTTAGCCAATTTTCTAAATAAGGAAAGGGCTTTGCATAAATACTTAACTAGATCTAGTTTTGAGACTGCTTATGTAACATCCCTATCCACATTCATTTGCATTATCACATGAATATATTCATTGCATAAATGATATGAAACCCACATGAACATATGCATTGAATAAATAATCATTTAGACATGTGAATTGTAAAAGCACGACAATGACACTTGCACTATTGCATTTGGGGACACTTGAACATATCTGTAGTGTTTGTATAGTTCCATCACAAATTGTTTTATATTGTGTGCATCTTATAGTACCATAAATAATGGTGTTTTAGAGCTTAATTAAACGTATAAGGAGCATCTAGGAATTAGGAGATGGATGGAAGTGCTTAAGGAGTGAAGAAGAGGGACTAAAAGTAAAACTTTTAACTTTCAACCAATAGAACACCAGCCCCCAATCTTTTATTTTATTTAAAATAAGAATACAAACCATTAGGGTGTGGTAAGAGAGGAGAAGGATGAAATATAACAGAAAGAGGAGAGAAAGAAAGAAAGAAAGAAAGAAAGAAAGAAGAAGAAAAAGAAGAAGAAGAAGAAGGAGAGGGAAAAGAGTGAGCTACCTAGGACATAATCATAAGGTTTTCTGATTCTGGGACAATAGGTAAGTTAATTTATCTTCTTCTTAATTGAAATTAACCTCTCATAATAGGTTAATCATGCATGGTTAGGGAGAATTATGGAGTAATTGAGGTAGATCTCTTGGATGGAAGTTGTAATCCAAGAGAACAAGAGCTGATTCTGTTGGTTTTGCTGTTAAAGCATAATTTTACACCCACAATTTTGTAACAATAGAAGAGGAATTAGGGAAAGTTAAAAATACAAAAGTTGTAGTTTTATGTCTCATATAAATGTCTATGGAACAGTTTTGCTTGATTCCATGTGCGTGAGGAGATATGGCTCCTTTAGTAGGGTTGGGTCACATACAAATCGAGATGATCTTAATCTTCTATTTTCTTATATTTTGATGGCCTTATATTCTAATTTTGACAAAGTGCAAAACATGAAACTTGTAGATTTATATCCCCTATAAATACCTATAAATCAGTTTTGATTAATCTTCTGTGTGGAAAGAGATATGGTTTATTGATTGGGACTGACCCTGTATCGAGATGAAACCTCACATTTCTTTTGATTCTGTTTTCCAAGAATTTGATGGCCATAGATTCAGAATTTGATGATGGTCAAAACTTGAAATTGTATATTTATGTCTGATCTACATTCCTATGAAATATCATTGCCAAATCTAGCATGGTTGTTGAGATATGGTCCCTTAATTATGACTGGTTGTCAACATGTTACAAACCTGCTCACCCTGAGATTGGTCCTTTGTTTTGGTGACCTTATAGATTGAATTAGACAATGAGTAAAACATAAAAAATGTTCCTTTATATGTTTTGTAACTGATGGTCTATTATTATTGCAATTGGACATGTACAATTTGAGATATATCTAAGAATGTAAGACTTACTTAGACTGAGATGACATTGCAGCAGGGCAAAATGTAAAAATTCACCACATTTTCTATGTGTCTGATATAAGCTTAAAGTTTGAATATGTTATGTGTTTATGTGTCTAGTTTGTTCAAAAAAAAAAGAATCAAGTCATTTGGATAAGTATATCTAGAGTTATTGCTATGAGAGTGCAGTGAGATTAGGCTGCCCTATATCCACTTGCATGGATCATGCCATAATTGCATATCAAGCATTCATAATCATTTTGACATACTTGTAACCATGTATGTATCAAATTCTAGGATCTCAACACTTTTAAGAATTCCTAGAGAGAGAACCAAACCTACTATAAAGGTTAGTCACATCAAAAGGTGAGTAAAAACCATAATTAGATTCAATGTGTGTATGTGATAATTTTATGATATGATTATGTTCTAATACATGTATATATGATTGAATTGTTACATGTTACATGAGAATACAAGTCAAGTGAGAATGATTGAATTGTTACATGTTACATGGGAATACAAGCCAAGTGAGAATCCAATGCTCTTAACGATTACTTGGCATATCATTTGTGAAATAACACTTGCACATGGAACAAAAAGGGCGTTGTGATCAGCTTGCCAAAGCACTTGCAAATCACATGGAAGATGGACCAAAGGGTCCCAAATTATATGTTACATGAATTACATGAATATCTCAGGAGCAGTGTTTGCCTTGCACGGTCACGACAAAAACAAAGCTATTGCATTTGCACTTGCATAGTCAACTATTATACTTGCAATGTATCTGGATGATATTTATTATGGGTTATGCCATGGGAATTTGATTATTGTTTTTATTCACTGAGTTGCGACTCACCAAATCGTAAATATTTTTCAGATACTGGAGAATAGGGATTGGACACTTTGGTGCTTAGAGATGTGCATTGAGACACATGGACCACAAGTCATCGACTGAATTCCAACTCTATCTCTCCTTGTGTCATGACATTTGTCAACATATATGTACATGAAAAAATACATGTTGGATTATGTGTGAAGGTTGGATAAAACCTTGATGCATATGTATTTTGGACTTGAATGCAATGAGTTTTATAAATGAAATGGTCATTACAGTGATTGGTATCAGAGCAGTGTGAGTTCTGTCAAATGAAAATGATTGTTACAGTTACTGGTATCAGAGCAGGGATAGGTTCCATAGGGACATGCATATGAACATGACATGACTGTTGTACTATTTACATTATCATGTGACATAGTCTTATTTGTCTATAAGACATTAGTATAAGCTAGTCATGGTAGTACCTATGGCTCACCAAGGAGAGAGGGGTCAATCGATTTGCGTTCCATAGAAGCATCATGCTAACCATTAAGAGATCAACCTGATGATAGAGTTAGATCTCCTACACATTCTCATGCATAACACATATCTCATAGTCAACCACAATATAGAATTGGTGAACCCATAGTGCAGGGTCCAAAAATTCAGAGAGAGAGAAGGTATGATAAATTAAGAAAATAAGGTGCAGTTGACTTCAGTGGTACCACAGATCCATCAGTGGCAGAGACATGGCTAAAAAGAACACAAAGAGTTTTGAATTTGATGAAATGCACACCAAAAGAAAAGTTTGATTATGCAGTATCGCTATTGTAGGGGGATGCATATGATTGGTGGGAAACCATTCTAGGGAGTGATGCCCAGCCTCTAGTGCTTACATGGGATGATTTTCTTTATGAGTTCAATAAGAATTACATGCCAGAAGTAAATAAAGATGATAAAAGAAGAGAGTTTTTGAACCTAAAGCAGGAGCAGGTGACTATAGCTGAATATGAAGTAAATTTCAATCAATTATCTCATTATGCGTCCTTCATGGTAGCCACTGATAAAGACAAATGTCAAAAATTTGAAGAGGGATTAAGATATGAAATCAGAAGTAAGATCACAGCTGCAGATCTTGAAAGTTATACCAAACTAAAAGTTGTTGCAACCAGGGTGGATAAGGTATGTCGTGATTGTGTGATTCACATTGATGACGTGGAGTTAAATGCTGATATAGTACTGTTGCCATTAGGTGAATTTGATGTGATACTAGGTATAGACTGACTGTTCAAATATCATGCAATTGTGAATTAGTTTACTAAGGAAGTTGTTCTGAAATCTCCAAATCATACAAGGGTTGTGTTTCAAGGGGAAAGGCAAATTGTACTTACATGTCTAGGTTTTGCTATTAAGGCTTTTTGCATGATTAAAAATGGTTGTGAGGCTTATTTGACACATGTGGTAGACACAAGGTTAACAAATGAATTACTTGAGAATATTTTCGTAGTGAATGGGTTTCCATATATGTTCCCAACTAACTTATCTGGTTTGCCACCTGATAGGGAGATAAAATTCACAATTGAGTTAATCCCAAGAACTGCACTGATATTCATATCACCTTATAGGATATCTCCAACTAAGTTAAGAGAATTAAAGACCCAATTGCAGGAATCCCTTTTCAAGTAATTCATTAAACCTAGTGTTTCACCATAGGGTGCTCCAGTATTATTTGTTAAAAAGAAAGATGGGACAATGAGGTTGTGTATTGATTACAGGCAATTAAATCAGGTTACTATGAAGAACAAATATCCTTTGCCAAGGATAGATGATCTATTTGACCAGTTATAAGGAGCACGGGTGTTTTCTAAAATTGACCTAAAATCAAGATATTATCAACTTAAAATTTTAAACTCATATGTACTGAAGACAACTTTTTGAACCAGGTATGGACATTATGAATTTTTGGTGATGCCATTTGGTTTAACTAATGCACCAGCTGCGTTTATGGCTCTTATGAACAAAGTGTTCCATCCTTACTTAGACAAATTTGTAATTGTGTTCATTGGTGACATACTGGTGTATTTAAGGAACAGAGAGGAGCATGAACAACATTTAAGGATTGTGTTGCAAATTTTGAGAGAGAAGCGACTATTTCCTAAATTAAACAAGTGCAAGTTCTCGATTGACCATGTGGTATTTTTAGGACATATAGTTTCTGAAAAGGGCATAAAGGTGGATCCAAACAAAATTGAAACAATAGTAAAATGGGAAACCCTAAAGAATGTTGCAGAAATATGAAGTTTCCTAGGACTAGTTGGGGGTATTATCGTCGATTTATTGAGGGATTTTCATTGATAGTTGCTCCTTTGACTAAATTACTTCGAAAAAATGTACCATTTCAGTGGTCTAAAGCCTGCCAGGAGAGTTTTGATGAATTAAAAGATAGATTTGTTGAACTAGGATAATCAATCCTAGGTTTAGAACCTCTTTTGATCTTGACAAAGTAAATTGATCATCACTAATATTTCAAATAAGTGTTGTTGTTGCAGAATTGAATCAATCTCTCAAGAAGAAATCAAGAAATTGATAAATTCCAAAGTAACATGTAAATCGCGACCGCAACCTAAGATTCGCGACCGCGATTCATGTTAAGACATGTTGAAAATCAAGCAGGCGAAATCGCAGTGTCATTCTCGACCGCGATCTTTGAAAAGAGAAAGGTCAGATTGACATAGATGAATTCGCGGTAGAAGTCTCGGCTGAGTCGCGACCGCGAATTTCAAAGAAATTCAAGAGGGAAGCAAGTCCACAACCATAACCTGACAAGTGTCCCATAAGACTGTTGGAAGTCAAAAATCGCGAAGACATCTTGTAGGTAGAGAC
>CATIWR010103621.1:0-10355 GCA_949677035.1 Omphalea diandra | reverse complement strand
TAGGTTGTCAAAATCAAAAAGGGGAAGATTGTTGGACTAGGATGGTTAATCCTAAGTCTAGAACCTCTTTTGATACTGACAAAGGAGATTGATCATTACTAATGTTTTTATTAAGTGTTGATTTTGCAGAAAAATAAGTCTCTAAAGTTAAGTTGCAAGAAAATCTCTCTAACTCCAAAATGACTCGCGACCGCAACTCTTGAGAAGAATTGCCAAAAATTAGACAGGATAAATTGCGGAGTCATTTTCAGCCTCGAACAAGCAAAATGAAGCAAACCAAAAATGACAACCAAATTCGCGGTCTGTGTCACGTCGGAGTCACGACCGCAAATTACAAAAGCTTCAAAAGGGAAAGAAGTCCACAATCAGAGCTTGACAAGTGTCCTAGGAAGCCGTTGGAAGTCAAAAATCGTGAAGGCTACATGTTTGTAGCAACCGCGATTTGAGAAGTGAAAGTTGCACAATTTGGCAGGTTGTTTCGCGGTCATGATCATGGTCTGTATAATGAAAATCGTGATAGCTACTTTTGCTAACTAAAGAAACACAAGGGCTATATTTTCCTGAAGCACTAATGAAAGGTTGCCACGTGAACTAGCCGTTAGACATAAAGCTGCAACTTTTGACTTTCGTAAGGAAAATGAGAACTAGCTGTTAGACATAAAGCTGTAACTTTTGACTTTCGTAAGAAAAATCGGAAATCACTAATAGGAAGCTGACACATGGACTAGCCGTTAAACTAGCCATTAAACTAGTCGTTGGACTAGCCGTTAAACTAGCCGTTAGTCTCTTTGGTGGAATTTGGGTATAAATACTCCACCAAACATTAATAAATGACAAGGTTAAGAAATTCATAATCAAGAGAAAAAGCTCTCAATCTTTGCTACTCATTTCTTTCAATTTTCTTTATAGGATTGTTAATTGTTGGGAGTGAGCATTAAACACCATATTATAAGGTTGTTGTGTGAGCCTGTAAAACACATCGAGATAGGTTTTAGTGTGAGCCTTGAAAACACTTGTAAAAGGTTTTTGTGTAAGCTTGTAAAGCACAAGTTGTAAGGTTTGGTGTGAGCCTAAACACTAAGTTGAGTGTGAGCTTTTAAAACACTAGTGATTGAGTGAAATACCCAATTGGTGAATTGGGAAGTGGACGTAGGGTTAGTTAATACCTAAACCACTATAAATCGCTTGTCTCAATCTTTTCATTTTTCATCCTCACTTCTTTGTTTTTAGAAATTTTCATACACTAATTCAACCTCCCCTTCTTGGTGCCAAGAGCCAACACAATTATTCTTACAGTAGTGAATCTTCTCAATTAGAAGACGTAAACCTTACATCAACTTCTTACTGATACGAAAACTATCAACCATTGTATGCTCCTCAGGCAACGACTTACTGTACTATTGTAAACTATCATATAACACCTTTCAGATAAATGGTACTTAAATTTAATATTCATTAGTCAAGTAATCGAGGATAACTTGGAATGTATTTTGCAACCAAGCCATAAATCCTCATTAGATGCATTAAGTATATAATATAACTTTTGACATGTCAAATTCAGAGCATCACTCATTCCAACCCAATCAAACTTTGGACCATCAGCATCCATTACCATATTATGGAATGCCTTATTTTATAGTTTATTATGATATACATTATTAGCTAAAAGTTCAAGTTCTTCAGTAGCTAATGTTCCAAATCCACACACTTTACCATGCAAATACCATTCATAATATTTAATAATAAAATCCCTTTGCACAATATGCAACATTACTGTATTGGGTCCCAATAAATACGATTCTAACACTTCTTATGATTATATAGACATCTAATCTCAAGTCCATTTATAAATTCAAGTTGAGAAGTTATGAATTTAATGAAACGGTTCACACTTTCTAAGAATTATGGTCGTAATAAACCAATTTTAAGCCTAGAATACATCTAATTCCTATCTCATCTCATTATTAAATCTTGAAATTTGTGAAATAGCAATGTAATCAAGCATAGATATATTATTTTTCATTTTAATTTTTTTTATGATATTTTGTATTATTTCATATCTAATACTATCTCCTTATATGTCCATCCATGTAAGGTAAGAATCTAAACCATTTAAAAATTCATTGTCATGTAATTGGTTGCCGTAACAATATAGTTCACACAACTACTGCAACTTTGGCAGCATCTCATTGTAGTTCTGTTAGTGCACCAAAATGAAATTTGTTTATCAACATTTATCACTATGCACTAAGAGAAAATGTATTAGATAATTAACCAAAATTCATAGCAACATAATGAATTATATTGTGTACAACAAGTTATATTATACAATGAAATTTTCAAATTGTCCACTTTGAATAATTCAGTGTGATCTCATCATTCATGAGAATCACATCTAATGGGTATTTAACTCTATGCCTATATGTTGTTCTATGAAATTTATAGAAAATTTAACAAAATTTTCTATAAATAACATATTCATTTGGTATTGTCCTTTCAATAAAAATAAAAACTAAATTCAAAATAAATATTAAATCCATATACGTAAGAATGGAACATTAAGTTCAAAATAAATATTATAGATTATTCGTAAATTTTATGAAACCTTTAGAATTTTAGGAAGGTTTTTGGCATAATGTTAATTTTTTTTTTAAACCTTTAGAATTTATTCAAATTTATACAAATATTATTAATATACATTTTTTGATATTTTTGGAACATTTTATTATCATATTATTACTTTTTTACATATTTTTTGAAATTAATTATACTATAAATTTTAAGGCAAATTAAGTCAACTAAAAGTTTGAGGATTTTATAGCATTAACTTTCATTTTGTATTGAACAATGTTGAACAAATACATTTTTTATATTCAATGTCATTAATTATATTATAAATTTTATGCAAATGAAATCAACATAATTTTTGAGTATTTTATGGAATTCGTCATTAACTTGTAAGGTCGGACAAATAAATTTTTTATGCATCTTATATCATTAACTATATTATAAATTTTAAGCAATTCAAGTCATATAAATTTTAAGCATTTAATTTTTATTTTTATTTCTCATTTTGAGACAATTAACATTTTTGGATATTATGTGTCTTAAATTTGAAGACAATTTAAGTCAATATATATATATATATATATATATATATATATATATATATATATATAGCATTTATTGAACATTTTATGCAATCTTATTCTATTTTACAAAAAAGCTATGAAATTTAGTTATATTTGTTTGGACTATTATTAACTTTTTTGGAGACTTCATAATTTTGTAGAATTTGAATTTCATTACATACAAAGATATTTATATACAAATATTTCTTAACATATAAATTATTAAATAAATAAATATTGCATAAATAGCATTCAAATATTTCATATAATAGCAAATTTAAAAAGTAAAATATTCAATTTTTTAAATTTAAATTTTATTGATAATTTTAAATTTAAAGCTGGAGATTTTAAATTTTTTTTATTGATAATACCAAATTTAAATTTAAAGCTAGAGACTTTACAATTTTTTATTGATAATTTAAAATTTTAAATTAAATACTTACCTCTTGCAGTGCAAAACTCTCTACCTAAACCAAAAAAGATTTTAACCTAATTACAAAATACAAAAAAAAATTATAAATTACCAATATCAATAACTTTATAATATTTGTAAAATTTAATTAAATTACACTAAAAATAAATTAAAGGTTCACTTAAATTACTAAATGTCATAATTTAATTTAATTACACTTAAAGACAAACTTAATTTAGTAAATTTAATAAACTTATTAAATTACAATATTTAATAAATTTACACTTAAATTATTCCATAGGCTATCAAATGTTGTTGCTAGCTCAAACAATATCAAGTAATAGTCCTTCAGTAAATCGTTTACAAAACCAACAAAATTCTAACAATATAATGACTAATAACAACAACATCAACTTTGGTAAATCCTATCATAATATACTTTCATTCTCAAGCCCCAATTTATCAGTATCTCATAAAAATAAATAATTAAAAAAATATAAAAATCCTTTTCATCAAAGTGTTCATCAATATCATTTCACTAAACAACATTTCAATCCAATGAGTATTAGTCCATAGCATTTAACCAATCACATGTTTAAGTACCATTAGCTATTTACTTACCTTTATCTTCAAGCTAGTAAGCCATGGATGGTCCTAGCTTATTCCAACATTATGTTTAGTGCCTTGAAAACCTTTCACCAAAACTAGAAAAATCTCAAGATTTCTTCCTACTTAACTTCTTCTTCTCCCTTTTTCTCCTTCTCTTTTTTTTTTCTTCTTCTTTTTCCTTTTCTTCTTCTTCTTCTTCTTCTTCATATTCTTATTCTTTCTTCTTTTCTTTTTGGCCATCTTTCTTTTTTTCTTTATTTGCTCTCCTTATGTTGTATTTCCCCTTTTTCTCCTCTTTTAGTAGAGAATTCCAATTTGTATTCTTATTCTAATAAGACAAAAGATTAGTGGCTTGTTCCTATTGGTTGAAAGTTAAAATTCTCTTTTAATCCCTTTTTTTATTCCTTGATCGCCAATATCCCTCTACTAATTTCCATTAAATCCTTATAAATTTAATTAGTTTCAAGATACCCCTATTTAAATTATAATAATATGCATGTCATATGTGACAATATAACTATGTAAACATCATATTCATATTCAAATGCCTCAAATGTAATTATGTAAATATTCATGTTATGAACATTAGATTTTTCAGCCTTAGTATACAAAGCCTGATGATGAAAATCATTGAATATATTCCCAAAATGCAAGGAGAAAAGCCAAAGGAAGAGAATCAAGGCCTTATAAAACCTTGGAGAAGCCCAAAACCAAGCCTAGGACTAAAGCCCATAACTTATAGCAAGACCAAGCACAAAACTGTCTGCCAAGCTTAGTGGGCTATACAACCTATGAAGTAGGGTTATACATCCCATAAATTAGGGCTATACAACCAATCACAGGGATGTAAAGCCCTCCTTTAAACCTAGTCTTGAGAACATTCTAGAGCTAGCCTCCCCTTAAACCTTAGGATTGTCCAGCCCTGACAGATAGATGTACAACCCATTATTAGTTGTACAACCCATGTGTAAACCTTAATTCTAAAAGATTCACCTCTTTCTCTAAGATTGGATACGAACATTAGTACAATTAAAACCATTTCTCTCTCTGGCGCACACTTCTCCCTTTATAAATACCTCCCAGTTTGAAGAGGAAAGGGTGGCTGGGAAACCCTAAGGTGACTTTGCAAAATCACCTTTCAAACACCCCTCAAACACAGAAACCCTAAACCTTAACTTACCCCAACTTACTCTGAGGTATAACTAGACCTAATCTCTTCAACTTTGTGTATTCTCTAAGCATTTTGGTGGAAAATATTGAACTTGTAAGCCTTTGAAGGCACAAAAACACACAAAGCCATCTAGAAATCCCCTTCACTCCCTTTTTTTCTTTACTCTTCTTTTCTTTCTCTACTTCCATGTACAACACCAATATTGGGTTGTGCAACTCAGTTTGATTGGTAGATAGTTTTTTGCAAAGTCTATTTTCTTCCCTTCCTTCAAATTTCTTTCTTTTTTGAAGCTTTTTTTATGATGTCTTATGACTCCAATGGCTGAATGGGGTGAGGTTTACTGACCTAGGACCCCTATTCATCTAAAAAATGAAGTATTGATTATTCCTTGTGTGGTTTTTTGTTACTTATCATACCAAAAGAAAAACTCTTAGAATCTTCCATTTGATTTTAAGGAGGTGTTTTTATTCTATTTTAACCATCCTAGAGCCATGATTAAGTGAAGGACTTGATGTTCCATTGACCTTGAGAGCTCACTTTATGTTCAGAGTTTATATGCTTAAAGTATATAAATAGTGTTTTAGCCCCCAATATTCCCTATTATTATGTTGTATGCTAACTTACATGGTTAGTGGTACTTATGGATGTCATACTCTTTTAGAGCTATATAGGGTAAGGATTCATCAATCCTAAGATCCCTCTTGTGATAGGTTTTGCCTTAGTCCATTTAATATCCTCTAAGTGTTTTGCATTGTATGTTTACTTCTTCATATGTTCATGATCATGCATTTGTTTATGTTTGTTTACTAATTTTATAATGTTGGAATGTGTTACAATGGACACTAGATGTAATGATCGTATTCATATTTGCTCTGATACCAATAACTGTAATTACCTTTTTCATTTGACAGAACTCATATTGCTCTTATACCAATAAATGTAATAACTGTATTCATATTTGCTCTGATACCAATAAATGTAACAACCATTGATACCACTAAATGTTAGTTTTTTTTTTTTTTTTTTGCTCCCACAATCTGTAATGCTATAATTGATACCTACCAGAGCACTCAACATCTGGGATTTGCTCATCGGCCCCGCAATGTCATACACATCGGGATTTGCACGTCTGCCCCACATATGCTTGAGCCCTCTCTGATACCAAAATTGTAACATCTAAATTCATTTGTCAAACTAATAACTGTGACATCCATTGTTCTCATTTGTAAATCAGATTTGATACCACAAATTGTAACGTCACAACGTGGCTATAGCTGGTACCTATCAGAGCATTCAACATCTGGGATATGCCCGTCGGCCCCGCGATGTCATATACACCAGGATTTGCATGTCTACCCTGCGTGTGCTTGAACCCTCTGATACCACCAACTATAACTATCATCTTCAATTGCAAATCATGGCATTTCATGTTTAGAAATGCATACACATTAAGGTTTATTCATCATTCATATATAATCCCATATGTATTTAATGTACACATGTGTTAACTAATGTCAGGACCAATGACCATAACTAGTTCCTATCAAATGTATGTACATGACGCAAGGAGAGAGAGTTGGAATTTAGCTGATGACCCGTGTTCCATGTGTCTCTAAGCAAAACTTTATGTACCAAAGTGTCCAAAGTCTATGCTTCAGTATCTGAAAAAAATTGCGATTTGGTGAGTCACGACTTAGTGAATAAAAACAATAATCAAATTCTCATGGCATAATCTATAATCAAATATCATCAAGATACATTGCAAGTATAACAATTGACTATGGAAGTGCAAATGCAATAGCTTTGTTTTTGTCGTGACCAAGCAAGACAAACATTGCTCCCGGGATATTCATGTGATTCATGTAACATATGATTTGCGATCTATTGGCCCATCTTCCTGTAATTTATAAGTGTTTGACAAGTCGGTCACAACGCCCCTTTTAGTTCATATGCAAGTGCTTATTCACAAATGATATGCCAAGTAATCATTAAGAGCATTTAATTCTCACTTGGCCTATACTCCCATGTAACATGTAACAATTCAATCATATATACATGTAGTATAACATAATCATATTATTTCCATGTAACATGTAACAATTCAATCATTCTCACTTGACTTATATTTTGTAACATGTAACAATTCAATCATATATAGATGCAATAGAACATAATCATATCATACAATTATCACATACATCCATTGAATCTAATTATGGTTTTTACTCACACACATTAAATCCAATTATTGTTTCTACTCACCTTTTGATGTGACCAACCTTTATGGTAGGGCTTCTTCAAAGTATTGAGTTCCTAACATTTGATACATACATGGTTATAAGTATATCAAAATGATTATGAATGCTTGGTATGCAGTTATGGCATGATTCATGCAAGTGTACCTAGTATTTATACATATTTTCCTAATATGGCAGCCTGAGCTTGCTACACAATCACAATAATAACTCTTGATATACTTATCCAAATGGCTTGATTCCTTTTTTCAAAC
The DNA here is from genome assembly GCA_949677035.1 of Omphalea diandra. Lineage (NCBI taxonomy): Eukaryota > Viridiplantae > Streptophyta > Magnoliopsida > Malpighiales > Euphorbiaceae > Omphalea > Omphalea diandra. The sequence continues at coordinate 2,523 of CATIWR010103621.1, read as the reverse complement.
AAACTAGACATATAATGGGACAACATATTCAAATTTCAGGCTAATATCAAATACACATAAAATCTGATGAATTTTTAAGTTCTTCCCTGTTGCAATGTCATCTCAATCTGAGTAGGTCTTACATTCTTGGGCATATCTCAAATTGTACTAGCCCAATTGCAATAATATTTTACCATCAGTTACAAAACATGTAAATGAACATTTTTCATGTTTTACTCATTATCCAGTTCAGCTTATATGGTCACTAAAACAAAAGACTAATCTCGGGCCAAGTAGGTTCATAACATGTTGACAACCAGTCATGATAAAGGGACAATATCTCAGTAACCATGCAAAATTTGGCAACAATATTTCATAGGTATGTAGATAAGACATAAATATACAAATTTCAAGCTTGGACATCATCAAATTCTGAGTCTATGGTCATCAAATTCTTGGAAAACATAATTAAAAGAAAGGTGGTGTGTCATCCAGTTACAGAGTCAGTCCCAATCAATGAGCCATATCTCTTTCCACATAGCAAATTAATCAAAACTGCTTAACAGGTATATAGGGGGAATATAACCCTACCAGTTTCATGTTTTACACTCTATCAAAATCAGAATATAAAGTCATCAAAATATAACAAAATAGAAGACTGAGATCATCTCGGTTCGTTTTTGAACCAGTCCTGATGAAGGAGCCATATCTCTTCACACACACAGAATCAAGTAAAATTGTTTCCTATGCATTTATATGAGACATAAGGCTACAAGTTTCATGTTTTTCACTTTCCCCAATTCCTGTTCTAGGGCTAGAAAATCGTGGGTGAATAATTCTGCTCGAACAGTAAAATCAACAGAATCAGCTCTTGTTCTCTTGGATTACAACTTCCATCCAAGAGCTCTACCACAATTACTCCATAATTCTCACTCATTCATGATTAACATGTCATGAGAGGTTAATTTTAGTTAAGAAGAAGATTAATTACTTACCTATTGTCCCAGAATTGGAAAACCATAAGCAGCCTACACTTCTTCCTCTCCTTCTTCTTCTTCTTCTTCCTTTCTTCCTTTCTTTCTTTCTTCCTTAGCTCTCTTTCTCTTTCCTCTAGTGTGTTTTGACCTTATCTCCTCTCTTATCAGCCCATAATGGTAGATAATTATAATTTGTATTCTTACTCTAATAGGACAAAAGATTGGTGGCTTGTTCCTATTGGTTGAAAGTTAAACAGTTTTGCTTTTAGTCCCTTTTCTTCTTTCCTTCATCACCTTCGTCCATTCTCGAATACTCTTTATACTTTTGGATGAGCTCTTAAACACCATTATTTATGATGCTATAACAAGCACACAACATGAAATAATTTGTCATATAACTATGCAAACACTGCATATATGTTCAAGCATTCCAAATGCAACGGTGCAATTATCATTGTCGTGTTTTTACAATTCACATGTCTAAATGATTATTTATCCTGTGCATATGTTCATGTGAGATTTCATATCATTTGATATAGTTCATATGCTCATATGTGATTTCATATCATTTGTACAATGAATATATTCATGTGATAATGCCAATGAATAGGGATAGGGATGTTACATTTCTTCCCCTCTTGTAAAGAATTTCATCCTCAAAATTCAGTACTTATAAACAAATATGGATATTGTCATTTCATGTTCTCTTTGGTTTCCCATGTAGGCTCTTCTTGTGAGTAGTTTCTCCATAACACCTTAACTAAAGGGATTTCTCGATTTTGTAATTGTTTTCCCTTATAACCGATGATTTCCACTAGTTCTTCAATATAACTTACATCATTTGTAATTGTTATCATTGGGTCCCTAAGTATATGTGTAGGATCAGACCGATACTTCCTTAGCATACTCATATGGAATACATCATGAATCTGAGCCATCTCTGGTGGCAGTACTAGGCTATAAGCTAATGGACCAATTCTTTCTAAGATCTCATATGGTCCTATGTATCGAGAACTCAGTTATACACATTCCTTCTTCATCCCAATAGGTGGGACTTCGACATTTTCTTTCATATAGTGCTTCATATGGTGCCATCTGTATACTGCTATGATAATGGTTATAATAAGCAAATTCAATCAAGGCAATATATTTATCCCATACACTTTTAAACTCTATCACACAAGCTCGAAGCATGTCTTCAAGTGTCTGAATTGTTCTTTCTTCAAAGTCCTTGGTAACCCATATATAAAGTCCATGGTTATTCTTTCCCATTTCCATACTGGAATCGCAATGGTTTCAATTTTCCAGCTGGTGCTTGATGTTCTGTTTTGATATGCTAACAAGTTAAACATGTTGAAACATAGGCTATCACATCTTTATTCATTTTAGGCCATAAAAAAATGAGATCACATGGTATTATACATTTTTGTCATTCTTGGATGCATGGCATATGGAGCATTATGTGTTTCTTCAACATTAGGCACACAAATACTAGAACCCAATATCAAGGAATCATTTCGAATATCAAAATCACCATGTCTCCCCTGTTTTACCATTTCAATCATCC
>CATIWR010103593.1:0-28350 GCA_949677035.1 Omphalea diandra | reverse complement strand
GTAATTATGCTGTGTTGTCCTTTTAATTATTGTTGCAGATAGCTGCATATGGAAAAGGGTTTGTGCAGGCATCACAAGACACTTGGGCACTATTTAAGAGTCAAGACATGGAACCCATTGTTGACTCTGACATTACCAGCTCAATTTGCTTCCTTACAGGAGTATGCAGTGGCTCCATTTGTGTCATTGTTGTGGCTGCTTGGACACATAAAGTGCATGAGCCCTTCACAGCCACCATCTCCCTCTTGGCATTGTTCATTGGATACCTCATGGTTGGTGGCGTTATTTGACAACATTACTTTTATTAGTAACATTTCTTTATTTGGTTCATTTGTGTTTATATATCATCTGACTAAATGGGCATTCTTTGTCTTTATAAAGAATCTCTACGAGTCAGCTATTGGATTAACTCGGTCTTTCTTTGATAATGTGATTGCCAGACCAGGATTGCTATGGCATTGCCACACGCCTGTGTGAGCTGCTACTATGTTTGTTATGCAGAAAATCCTGAGAACAGATTGTTTGATAAGACCATTAAAGATCGTCAAGACTTGATAAAGTCCGGCCGCGATGTTGTTGTTCCAACGCCTAGGGTACCCCCTCGCTTTGCAGCATAACTGATAAGCTAAGGCAAGATATTTTTTTTGTCCTAAAAAATGTACAGAAGCTATATGTGATCACAGACTGAACATACTACCAGAAATATACCATTAGTATGGTCACTTTCAATGACAGGTCCCATAAGTCAAATTCAAGCCAATCAGGCTACAGGTAATGTATCCTCAATGGTGCTGGTGCTGGTGCTGGTGCTGGTGGAATTTGACTGTGAAAGCTCAGCTATTTGATTGTATTTGGGAAGAAATTATGTGGAGAGCCCACTGGGAATCTAATCAACAAGGAAATAAAGAAAAAAGTGTCTTTTGCTCCTGCCCTTTTGTATCGTGTTGCATATACTCGTAGGATATTCCTTAAGTTAAAAAGCTTCAGCAACAGCTCCACCATTATTTGATTACTTTTATGGTAAAACACCCACCATTGTTTAATTTAATTGTAGTATCTCTTTATGCAATCTTCGTTGCTTGTAAGTATGACCATATGAGTTTCACTTCCATAATTGATACTTTTTTTCCTCCTTATCTTAGTTGAGGAATTAAAATATGGGTTTGGGTTAATTAAAATAATGTTTAGAACCGGCATGGTGTTAGGTTTGCCTTCATTAAAATATTGCACAAAATTATTGATCAATACAATAAAATAGAAGTACAGAGAGCTGGCCTATTGGTATTTTTTGGCTGGAAGCGGCGCAAGTAGCCAACAAGAACAAATATACTATAACAGGAAGAATGTAGGATTGTTGTTGGAAAATCAGCAAGAGCACGCAGCCCAGTTGGCTTTAGATTATATTTTATCTTGAGCAAATCAGATAGTGCTAATCTTTTTGGGAGGGATGGAGGTAATAAACTGTAAGGATATAATATTGATGTAGAAAAATGCAAGTGGGAGTATGTCTTCACCTAATAATATGAATCTGAAATGATCATAAAGAGTTGAATAAAGTGGTAATGATTCTCTTATCCCTTTTGTCTTTTTCTCCCCTTTCTTTGAAACTCATTTTTGCTTTTGATGTGGGTTTCTTTTTAATAAAGAGTGAAAAAGAGCACTAACACATTATTGTCTGGTGCCCCATGCCAAAATGTGAACCCCTACAGAAAAATTTTAGCACCTGATAATAAGCTTAGAGTCTGACCCATAGCGCTGCAATGAGGCACCTTTTTGAAGCTTTTTTTTTTTTTTTTCTGTAGGATACTATTTGAGTTTAACCAACTAATTTAGCACAATAGGCCTCCTGTAATTGAGATTTATGTCTGTTGAATGAGTTTCAGAATCTTGGAAACCATTTGAGTTTATTAGAAGTCCATTGTCTGTTTGTATTAATTTTTCTTTCAAAAAAAAAAAGAGATGATGCTATTGAATCATTTTATCAACGTCAAATATTTAATTATTAAAACTAAAATCTTAGAAACATAAATATATTCAAAAAAATTAAAAAAGAAAATTATACATAGGGTCAAATTGGTTTTTAATTCCACAGCCTGACATCTATCAAGGGTAACATAGAAAAATCTTTTATCTCTACCATTTTATTTTCATTTGATGCGATCAATAATCCAAAGAAAAGTCAGCATCCAATGGCACGAAGCCATCTCTCTGTCTGTACATGCCCCAAAAAAAAAAAAAGGTATGGAGGAATAGGTTGAAGATGACAGCCACTAAATAGTGCACCATACAAAACATTTCAATTATTGATAATTCCAAAGCATTGGCTTATAGAGTAGAGTAGATCAGAGGTCATGGCTTTCACTTCCTAATTCCTATTTTCACATGGTTAACTTAAGCAGGCTCTTGAATAAACTTTCTTTTGCTTTTCATAGAATCTTCCAATGTCATTTATTTTGTTTCTCAATTGATCTTCCAATCAATGCCATTCCTTAGCTCACTTACCAAACCCCATGAAAAAGAAAGAAAAATTGAGTAAAGCAGACTCCTTTCCATGAACTCTTCCAAGTAAAGACCAAAAGGATTAGGCACCTTTTCTTTTGTTTATTTTTAGTCTAATATTTTTTTTTTACTGATAATAGTACCAAATGATATTTTCCGCAGTCATTAGCTGACATTGTGCGTGTTGCACCTTTTCTTTTGTTTATTTTTAGTCTAATATATTTTTTTACTGATAATACTACCAAATGATATTTTCCGCAGTCATTAGCTGACATTGTGCGTGTTGTTTTTGTAGAGGTTAGACAGTTTTTTCCTTGCAATCCAACGAATAAAAACTTTTTTGAGTGCCACCCCTACTCGGGAAAAGAATAGGACAACCGACATTATCTGCAAACTGCGGCAGTTTGAGTAGCCTGATTGTTATTATAATCTTAGGAATGGACAAAAATTTGGAAATTGTTATAGATTGAAACCTGAATTACACCTTATAAATAAATGTTTTCCTTGCACAAGTAAAGTGAACAACGAAATGGCCCAAAGTTGATTTTCAACCTTTGTTGCTATACATTGTTTTGTGCCAATGTAACATACCCATCAACCATAAATTTCCTTCAAATGTATTTGAATTAACTGAAAACGCGATACAGCAGACTAGCGCGAAATTCCAACATAAACGCATCAAACACTCGCAAATTCTAATGATTATCTGATTTGGTTTAAAAACACTGGAATGTTCAATTCCAAATTCCCACAGATTGCATATTTCATTGAAAGGAAGCAAAACACAACTAGGATAGAAATCATAAACTGTTGTATGGCGTAACATTTGCCAATGAGAAATTAAGGAAAATATTGGCACCAGAAAAGTATCCTTAGAGTAATGTGCAGCAACCATCACACAGCAATATTCATCTCAATTTATGAGGAAGATGCGATGACATAAATAGCCGTGCAACACCCAGCCCTTCAGTGCAATACTATCACCAATAAGAAACTATATTACTCAGTACAAGCAACGAATATGGCTGAATCACATGACAAAGCAGTGTAGCTCAGTTCTTTAAATAATGGATGCAAGTCTCACCATCACCCTGCTTTTGACTCTGACTTAGTGCTGGCTTTTGCCTCTGATTTGGAATCTGGTCTTGGTTCCACGGACTTGGTGTCAGCTGCACAGCATGCACCATGGTGATGATGATGCCCATGGTGATGACTCTGTTTCCCCTTAAGCTGCTTCCGCATATCATATGCATCCTCCCCATCAGCATAATACTTTGCCTCCACATCATGAATCTTGTAGCCCAATGTTTCTGTGTACAGATTGAATGCTGCTCGATTACTCTTCCTCACATGCAGTGAGACATACTCTGCACCAAACACCTGTTCCATACACCCCGATGATAAGAAACACACGCATAAAAAATCCATTTACATGCACTACACAATTTTTCATCCAGTAGTTTGCAGATTCAAGGCTTGGAAACATCCTCTTCACACATTGAAAGGGGAATGCATGTACTAATGCACCCACCTACACCCAATCCCACGAAAGCCAGCAGCACTTTGTCCACCGGTGAACCCTTCACTAATCGTATAAAAGCAATTGCATTGGCAATTATTGATGATTATTTTATGCATCATTATACAAAGGCAGGATGTATGAGGTGGTCTTATACACCAAGTGTAGGCAAGTTTTTTCTGCTCCTGTAGGGCAATTTTCAATGCAATTTGCACTAGTTTCCAAGAAAACTTCAAATTTCCCTTCAGTGATCAAGAGTGAGAATTGGTTCGTAATTTGCTCTTAGCAACAAAAGCAGTTCAGTAACAACAATCATATGGAAGTGAAATTATATTAACTCCCATCAAACAACTTACAAGTCCTACTTAGTAAGCCTAAACCAATTTTTACACCTGCTCTGCACAACAATATGCAGTTTCCCTCTTTCGCTTATTGGTGAATACAATTTGACACCAAATCACAAATCATAGACAATTCAAGCAATCCCTAACCATATTCATTCGGACAAAAAACACAAAACCCATAAAATGCTTAAAAGAGATAAATTTTATGTATTTCTTGTGCAATTCAAAGGCTAAATAATGAAGTTCCTAATTCTACATTTTAGTAAACCAGAAGTTACTTGACCAAATATTCACTTATTGGTGATTACAATTGAACGCTAAAAGCATCAAAATTTATAGACAAATAAGCAAAAAGCACAGAAATTTCATGCATTTCTTGAGCAGTGGAAACTCAAAACAACTCAAAATTCTTAATTAAATATTTCCAAAGTAAGAAGATAAAACCTGTTCCATTGCTGTCTGGGCAGCGTTCATGAGCTTAGTAGCGAGGCCCAACTTTCGGTGGGTACGGAGAACGGCGAGGGAGGTGATATGGCCATGGCACTCATTTGATTCTTCTTCCATCTTGGCCAAGACGTAGCCGACAATAAGGCCGTTGTAGTCTTCGGCCACGTAGAGGAGTTGGGGCCAGGAAAGGATGTGGTAGAAGTAATACTTCATCTGGTAGTTTTCAGGTAGACATAGTAAGTTGCAGGCTTGCATCGCCAGTAGATCGTCAATTGTCGCCTTCCTTATGCACACCATGATTGGATTTTTTTATTTTTTTTTTGAGAATATGATTGGATTAATTTAGGATTAGGTCTTCAAGTTGAAGGAGTGATTTTTATGGGAAGATGAGGGAAAACTGAGCTTTTGCGGTTGTGGTGCTCAATTTAGGGCTGGAAATGGGCTCTCTTGGTTCAGCTTCAACAAAATTGGAGCCCTTATGTCTTGGGTACAAACTTAAAGTGAGCTCCACTATTACAATATATATATATATATAAGTAATTTCAAGTATTCAAAGCATTTTTATGATGAAAATAAAATTTGAGATAGAATTAAGAAATACGCTTTATTTAAAATTTGATTTTTTTTTGCCTAATTATTATTTTTCTTTTTCCCTCCCTTTGATACAAAAGAAAATAGCTAAAAGAGACTTTACCATCCATTGCCATAGGATCCAACATATTTTTCAATATTTTTTAGTTAGTTAAACTTAAATTATATTTGAAACTCAAAAATGACTAACATTATTACAAATTTAAAAACTATGGAAACAACTCCAATTTTATTGATATAATTTTTTTTTTTTGTGAAGCTATTGATAGAATTCCAATAACAAAAGAAAGAATTTTGCGTTAAGTCAGAATCCTTGAGGCATCGGCCACCCCTTTATAAATAAGGATCCAATTTCATAATAAAAATGTTGACAGTACACAACACCAAAAAAAAAAAAAAGAAACTTGTTCAAGCATTATTCTATCTCATTTGTTGAATTTCCAAACTCTAATGTACTTGCTATTGTGTGTTGTGACTATCTTCTTCATTCCAACAGCCAAGCAAGTGATGGAAGGTCGAGCACTTCTAGGAACTTGGCCAATGATGGCATCATTGGATAGCCTTTTCCCTTTTCTTCTTTCAATTTCTCTATGTGCATGTGTAAAAGAGCTTGATGAGGCATCATGCTCCATAATGTAGCTTGAGAGAACAACTCCAGAGTCCTGATCTAGAACACGTAACACACCGTCTATTCCACCAGCTACCAATGTTGATTTGTCATTACTCAGGTGCTGCAAAGAATATACAACATTTGGACTCACTCGTGTTTCCCATAATTGTCTCATCATCCTGAAAGATAATAAAGAATAAGAAAAAAAAAAATCAATTATAATAATTGACAAGACCTCCTACAATGAACATGCTATATGCTGTAGTTGCTCATTGGATTACAAGTAGCTTTCAATTTTACTTAATATTTCCATGGGGCAAGCATAATACAGCATACAGCACCTATTGCAGTTTAGCTGAGTATGAACCTAACAAATGTGACAACAGCACAGAAAAAGTTTTGCACATATCATTTGTATATAAATATAGATGGCAACAACAAAGAACACCAATAAAAATTTTAGTGTGGCTCAGAATGCTTGGTACTAAGCATCAAGAGGTCTCGATCTTAACTCAGGCAGAAACATCCCCTTAAAAGAACTGAGGGGATGAACAAAACCAATGACATCAAAATTTCTTTGGGTTATTTCAAAGAATAAAGTTTAAATTGTATACCTGAGGTCCCAACTGGATGTATATCCAGCTGTTGTTCCAGCAAACACTCGATGAGAATGAGGGTTGAAACACAAAGTCTTTATCCCTGTAACAGGAGATTGAATCAGAAGGATGTCAAGTGACGTGCAATGCTCGATACATTATTAAGGAAAGTTGAGTCCAGTGATAAATTTACTGTCTCAAATGGGCAAATGAAAGGAAATAGGAAAAGCGGTCACATTTTAAAGCAAGAATCCATAAGAATGCAACTATGTTTTCTCCAGAACACACACATCTGTGTATTATCAGACCACAAGAAAGCAATTATATATTTGAAAAAGAAATAATAAAAACATGTACACAGAATGAAGAAATACATGACCAGACTGTAAATCTGAGATAGAGTGAGAAGCATTGCAACCTGTAGAATCAGTAGGTCTCAGTGTAGTTATCTGCTGATCAGATGAATAACAAGACACAGTTATCCTCCCTAGTGCAGAACCACTAAGAATTAACTGATCATCACCCAAAGATAAGCAAGTAATAGCCTCTGGATGCATCCTGCAATTAAAAGATGAAACATCACCACATGGAGTCCATAAAGAAAAATTTTTGTTAAAATACAAGAAATCATGTTTGAATGTATCAAGAACATAATTCAAATATGATCTAGTGTATTCCATTTTACAGGCAGGTTCTTCTTTATCAGACAAAGTGTTCACTTGTGAGACATCAATCCAATTTATGACCAAGTTCAGTAACATTACAAACATTTAATATTGTGACAACAACAGACCATTTTCTGTTATGCCCATTCAAACAATAAAGCTTATTCACTTCAGGAAAAAAACATTTATTTATTCTTAATTTTACACAGGAGTGGACGAGCAATGAAGACAACAGTCATACAGAAAAATTTGCAGCTCTGCATACCTAAGGATTTTCGAACATTTCTTACTGTACATGTCAAAAACACGAGCTGTCCCATCCTCACATCCAACAACAGCTTCTGGATCCAGGTAACTCCAAGGACACAATAGAACAAATTAGTTTGACACCAAAAAAAAAGAAAAAACTTGCACAATATTGAAAGTCTTAAAACATTTTAATGATGGAACAAATGGGATTTAGAATCCACTTTTATTCCATCGAAAAAAGTTAGAGCATAACAAGGAAAATTTGCCCATTTACCGCATGCAAAGACCCTTCATAAATGTGCCTTTATAAGAGGGAAATGTACTCATCTTCCCCTTGCGCCTCCATATGCATAGTCGAGTGCCAACCAAACCAACAATCTACAAGAACAAGTGTTATGCAATTGGGGTAAATAGGTGCGCAATGAGTCAAGGCCTCTCAACATAAGACATTTAAAAAAAAAAAAAAAAAAAGACATGATCTACAAGTTACCTTGCTCTCGTCGAAATCAAAGTCAACTAACGGGCATGCATTTGGAATTGAGTACTCTTCCATGCATTTGTAACTTTCTACTGACCAGAGGCGCATAACCTGCCATAATTGGTATCCAAAAGTCAGCAGAACTGAATTATCCCACAGATATCATAAAATAACAACTTTCCACACAAGCCAGACAGAAACACAAGTACTTGCATGACTATAACATTTGCTGTCTATATCGATACCCTGAATTTGTACCACGAGCCACCAGTTGGTCAACTTGCATTACCTCCCAATTAATGCAGCAAAGAAATATCTTAAGGGCCACGTTTGGAGGGGGGAAAAATTCCCGTGAGACCACCACAACAACAAAATAATCTCAAACATGGAAAAAGACAGTATGATTACATGACATCCATTTACAATTACATCATCCACCATGTATTAGAATTCAGATAAAAATTTTGATCAAGTAATTTAGGTAATAGTTGAGAATGCGGTAATCAGAAGTCCAGATCTGTTTAGCTTTAAGATGATTACCACCAAGAAATCAAACAGAACAAACGAGCAAAGATTAACATATATTAGACCAAGAAAAAACTAAGAAAAATGGTTGCCTATTTGTTCACACAGAATCTACTTCAAACAAAGACTAAACAGCAAAACACACTATGAAAAGCACGTAATTTTTGGGTTAATTTGGCTCCTACTGGGGTTTGAACTCACAATTTCACCTTTGGAAACAACTCTAGTACTGCTAAACCAAAAGCTCATTGGTTCTCAAATGCTACATTCAGTTAAAAGAGAGAATACCTTGTCACCTACACCAGTAAGAATCAAACCCATCTTCATCCGGCACTGATCAACCCTAATAGAAAGCAAGGTTAGAGAATAGCATATACAAGCTGCACTCTCCTGCATATACTGACCCAATTTTTAGTTAAGAATAACCTAAGTTTTCAGGCTATTTCCATGAAAATACAACCTTTCCATCCTCATAACAGATAAAAGAGATATTAGATGATGGTAACAAACTTATAAATGCAAACAGTCCCATCAGCAATAACCGACCCATTTTTCAGTTAAAAAAAGCCCAAAACTTTCATTATCTTTCCATAAATGAAAGATACAATCTTTTTATCCAAATAACATATAAAACAACAGCGGATGTTATAAAACAAACTTACAGATGCAAAAAAAAGTCCTTCAGCAATAACTGAACCAATTTTTAGCTAATAAAAAAACTAAACTTTCATGATCTTTCCATAAAAGAAACAACTTTTATCCAAATAACAAATTAAGGAAACATTGATGATGGTACACAAACTTATAGATGCAACCACAGTCCCATTAGCATTTAAAAAAGCAAAAAACCCCTAAACTTTCATGCTGTTTCCATAAAAGATACAATCTTTTCAACCAAATAACATATAAAAGAACCATTGGATGATGGTAAACACACTTAAGCACCATTAGCAATAACATAAATTAAGTTCAGCCCACAGCTAGCTAACAAGCAAGCAAACAAGCAAACAAGTTTAAAAGAAGAGAGAATTTCGGTAATTACCCAAGCGCATGACCTTTCCAATGGTCAATACTAATAGAAGAAGCTTGAACTAAAGATTGCCTATGATGCTGCATAGCTAGCTTCTCCATGTACATACTTAACGACTCCTCGGACCCACTAATTCTACTTGAAAAATCGATATAATTTTGTTTCTGCTGCTTCAAATAAAGCACTTGAAGTAACTTTGATCTTTTGATTATTGCGTTCCTTAAAAAAAAATAATAAATAAACAAAATAAATTAAAGTAAAGTAAAGGAAAAATAAAGATACCCTATTTATAAGATGAGAGGAAAATAGAAAGAATTACCAGGATTTGCAAACGGCAGAACAACGAACGACGTCGAAGAGGTCGAGTAATGAGAAGATGATGCAGAGGATGTCATGGTCCAATAACTGGATGGTAGCTGGACCTCTCCACCTGCTCTTCCTCGCCGCCGACCGGTTTCCAGCGGGTGTTGAGTTCATTATCTGGCCTCGTAATGACACGTGCGCACGTGATTGTGTAGCAAGCGAAAAGGAAGGGGGAGAGAGAGAGAGAGAGAGAGAGATCCTTATGTTTGCTTCTCTAGTACTCCTATAAGCGGCAGTCCAAACGACGACGTTTAGCATTGCAAATCGCGATTGGAAAAAATAAAAAACTGATTTTATTTGGAATCCTTCATCTTCGTTGCTAATGGGTTTCCTTACCAAGTTCAGTGGCAAGTCTTTCTTTTCTTTCTTCTTTTTTGCAGCTTTCTTTAATTCATTGTTAATAAGTGTAGAGCGCAGACTGCGGAGCAACAATTCATAACTGGTTGCTTTGATTTTTCGACGTGAGACTGCTTGGACCTGGGACCTGGAATTGTGATAATCTGAGGACATGGCTTGCTGGTAAATTTAAGCTTCTCATGGATTTTTTCTGGTGTTTTCAGTTTCTACAATCTACAGCAACATTTTTCTTTTATCCTATAAATTAATTTTATTATGTTTTCTTGCCTAGGGAACGGCCACGAGACATGTTAAATCGACAACTTTCATATTGGATTGTACTTTTCTAAAAGCACAGTATGAGGAAGCTACATATCTATCTCATACACACTCATGGTTTCCTCCATTCAGCACTGCTTCCATTTTCAGTTTGCAGAATATTATTCAGATTAACAGCGATCATATTTCTGGAGTAGCGGCACTGGCAATAATCAGGATTGTTGATGTTGCTGCTAGGAAGTTAATTGCTTATGGTTGGAGAAATTGGAAAGGTTTGTGCTTGAAGGTAGTTGGCCTATTAATCCAAGAATAGCCATCGAGCCATTTCTTACACTGAAGAAGCTTCTCTCCATGTTGGACAAATATTTTCAGTGATCATGCTTAGTGGTGATAATGTGTGCATGTCTAAGAGAGAAGCTGCCATATATGGCACTTATCTCCCTCTGAATCATCATGTTTGGTGGTGATGTATATCTGCGGCCTTTGTATCTTGCAAAATATGAAGCAGCTTACATTATTGATTGGCTTTCCGTAGATTTCAAAATGATTTTGGATTAATAATACAAAATTATTCCGGTTGTAATCTTTTCAGAGCCATTAACATCTTGGCGAATCATTCATAAGTAGAGGGAGGTACAGGGAAGAACCGAGTAAGAGAGAGACCAGCCACTACCTCTTTAGTGGATGTAGCAGAAATTTATGGCAGGGAGAAAGATTAGGAAGCAATACTAGAAAAATTGAAGGCTGTAGCAAGTGCTGAAAAAGTCTGTTGTTCCAGTTGTTGGCATGGGAGGTGTCTGTAATATTAGATAAACATGATCTGTTTTATCAAATAGGCAAGACAACTCTCTCCAAGCTCATCATCAATGATGCTGATTTGTATTTCGATTTGAAAGCTTGGTTCCCTGTTGGTGATGATTTCCAAGAGGAATCGGATGATAAAGACTTGAACTCACTTCAGTTAAAATTAAAACAGACGTTGTCCGTGAAAAAATTTCTTATTGTCCTAGATGATGTCTGGGATGGAAACTATGAAGATTGGACCAGTCTTTCTGCACCTTTTATAGGGGGCGCACCGGGAAGCACAGTTGTGATCACAACTACCTTCTGAAGGAGTTGTCATATGATGATTGCATGCCTCTTTTTCACCCACCATGCTTTAAGAGCAACAAATTTTAAAGAGCACATGGATTTTCAAGAAATAGGTGTGAGAATTGTTAAAAAATGTCAGGGATTGCCTCTGGCAGCTAAAGCCCTTGGAGACCTCTTGCGAGGTAAACCAATCCGTAGCGCGTGGGAAAATGTGTTGAATAGTGAGATATGGGATTTATCTGATAAGAAAAGCACTATTCTTCCAGCTTTGAGGTTGAGCTACTTTCATCTTCCTTCCCATTTAAAAAAATGCTTTGCTTATTGTGCTGTTTTTCGCAAAGATTATGAATTCGATAGGGATGAGTTGGTTCTATTATGGATGGCAGCGGGTTTCCTGCATCAACCAAAGAAGATGAAGCGGATGCAAGATTTAGGTTGTCAGTATTTTGATGATTTATTATCTAGATCATTTTTTCGAAGGTCTAGTAGCAATGAATACTATACGTAATGCATAACCTTGTAAATGGTTTGGCTCGGTCTGTTAGTGGAGGAATATTTTGTCAGTTGGGCGATAAGTTGGAGGATGGAGAATTATATGGAAAGATTCGACGTTCATCATTCATGCGTCATGAAAATGAAATTTGCCAAAAATATGAAAGCTTTTCTGGAATGAAGAATTTGCGGACATTCTTAGCTTTGCCAGTCTTGACATGGCGATCCTATTATTACTTAACTAGAAAGGTGCTGTATGGTTTGGCGGCGGAGTTAAGATGCTTGAGGCTGCTATCACTAGCTGGTTACTGCATTGAGGAGGTGCCAAGTTCTGTTGGTGGCTTGAAGCATTTACGTTATCTCAACATATCTTACACTGCAATTAAAAGATTATCTGAATCAGTGGGTGAACTTTTCAACTTACAGACGTTGAAATTATGTGGATGTAAACGGCTTACTAAGTTACCATCAAGCATTTGTGATTTAACAAACTTGCAATGCCTTGATTTTAGTGAGACTCACAAATTGCAGGAGATGCCACAACAAATTGGTAATCTTAAAAATCTCCACGACTTGACCATATTTATTGTGGGCAAAGATAATGGATTGGGATAATTTGCAATATATATATATATTACAAAAGTAATTTTAAGTATCAAAAGCATTTTAATGTTGAGAATAAATTTGAAGATAAAATTAAAAAATATGCGTTACTTAAAATTTGATTTTTTTTCGCCTAATCTTTATTTTTCTTTTCCTTCTTTTGGATACAAAAAGAAAATTAGCTAAAAGAGACTATTTTTGACATTCATTGCCATAGGATGCAACACATTTTTCAATATTTTCAAATATTTTTTGGTTGGATTCAAAAATATTTTTTAGCTAGTTGGACTCAAATTATAATTAAAACTTGAAAACGACTCTAATATTATTACAATTTTAAAAACTATGAAAACAACTCTAATTTTATTGATATAATTCTTTTTTTTTTTTTTTGAGAAAGCTATTGATGGAATTCTAATGAACAGAAGAAAGAATTTTGGGTTAGGGTGAATTCTTGAGGCATTGGTCGCTCCTTTATAAATAATGATCCCCTCACGCTTCTCTTTTTTTA
Source organism: Omphalea diandra (assembly GCA_949677035.1). Lineage (NCBI taxonomy): Eukaryota > Viridiplantae > Streptophyta > Magnoliopsida > Malpighiales > Euphorbiaceae > Omphalea > Omphalea diandra. The sequence goes on along the minus strand of CATIWR010103593.1, from coordinate 15,121 downwards.
TCGAGGCTTGAAGATGCCCCCATTTCCTTGGCGTCAATCGGACTTCATAGAAAGATAGGAAAAGAGGTAAAACGAGAGTGTCTGGTGGGTGTCTATCCAATTCATCGTGGTACAACAGCTTCCTTTGTTCCATCTCCTTTTGGGGTTGGTGACTCTGTAGTTTCATATATAAAGATAAGGTTGCCCTCATGTCACGACTTTCGCTTGTCGATGAACCCGCCGACATGGCTACCTCAGCCTAAGCTGGCACGAGTGCTGGAAGAACACTGTCCGAGTGCTTGGCCAATGGTTTAGCTGGGGAGCTTCTCTGCTGATGTACCTTCTGCTGACTAGTTCGTCAAACCTTCCTCTCCCGTTGGTCGAGCTACGACCTTCTCTTTTTAGTCGAGTACAAGTTACTTCGATAGGCCTCCCCCGTTTAGGCTCTAGCTAATCATAATAAAATGTTGAGAGACGTATTCAGTTACACAACAAAACTACAAAAAAGGTAAAAAAAATTCAGCTATAGTGGGTTTCACCATACCAAAAATAGGAAACAACTTGTTTAAACAAGTAATATTCCCTCTCATTTGTTGAATTTCCAAAATCTGATGTACTTGCTATTGTGAGTTGTGACTACCTTCTTTATTCCAACAGCCAAACAAGTGATGGAAGGTCGAGCACCTCTAGGAATTTGGTCAATGATGGTATCATTGCAAAGCCTTTTCCCTTTTCTTGATGAGGCATCATGCTCCATAATGTAGCTTGAGCGAACAACTCCAGAGTCCTGATCCAGAACACATAACACGTCGTCTATTCCACCAGCTACCAACGTTGATTTGACATTACTCCATGTGCATGTGTAGAAGAGCTTGATGAGGCATCACGCTCCATAATGTTGCTTGAGCGAACAACTCCAGGGTCCTGATCCAGAACGCATAACACCCCGTCTATTCCACCGACTACCAATGCTGATTTGTCATTTCTCAGGTACTGCAAAGAATATACAACATTTGGACTCACTCGTGTTTCCTATAATCGTCTCATCATCCGGAAAGATGACAAAAACAAGAAAAAAAAATCAATTATAATAATTGACAAGACCTCATAGGATGAACATGCTATATGCTGTAGTTGCTCATTGGATTACATGTAGCTTTCAATTTTGCTTAATATTTCCCTGGGCCAAGCATAATATAACAAACAACACCTATCATAGTTTAGTTGGGTATAAATCTAACAAATGTGACAGCAGCAAAAACATAGAAAGAGTTTCGTACATATCATTTCTACATAAACATAAAGCGTAACAACAAAGAACACCAATAAAAATTTTAGTGTGGCTCAGAATGCTCGGTTCGCTAAGCATGAAGAGATCATGATCTTAACTCAGGAAGAAACATCCCCTTAAAAGAACTAAGGGGATGAAAACAAACCAAAGACATCAAAATTTCTTTGGGTCATATCAAAGAATAAAGTTTAAATTGTATACCTGAAGTCCCAACTAGATGTATATCTAGCTGTTGTTCCAACAAACACTCGATAAGAACGAGGGTTGAAACACAAAGTCTTAATCCCTGTAACAGGAAATTGAATCAGAATTATGTTAAGTGACTTGCAATGCTTTGTACATTATTAAATAAAGTTGAGTCCAGTGATCCATTCACTATGTCTCAAATGGGCAACTGAAAGGAAATAGGAAAAGCGGCGGCCACATTCTAAAACAAGAATCCATAAGAATGCAACTATGTTTTCTCAAGAACACACACATCTGTGTATTATCAGACCACGAGAAAGCAATTATATATTTGAAAAAGAGATGATAAAAACATGTACACAAAATGAATAAACACATGACTAGACTGCAACTATGAGATAGAGTGAGAAGCATTGCAACCTGTGGAATTAGTGGATTGTTGGGAAATTTTTGAGAATTTTCCCATGCATAGCAGAAGCAAAATAAATAAACAAAAGACAACATAAGAATTTTATGTGGTTCGGTTTCTCAATAAACCTACATCCACAATTTACAAGGGATAATTTGTTATAACTCTTATAGCAACACACTACAATTTTTGGATGGAAATATTGTAAACCCTCTCACCAAATATTTAGAACTCTCAACTAGCTCCAAATAAACATAAAAAGAAGCAACCACTTGCTCTCTCTCTAACTCTCATAAGCTTGGGATTTTAATCCCACACACATGATGGTCTCACCATTCAAACATTGATGATCCTGCCCCATTGCCTATTTGGGCTAAGTCAACGAAGCAAATTGTTGCTGCCTGTCAATTTGCTTAGCCATGAAGCATTGCTTTATGGCTAAGATTTGTCCTTTTTTTAAATTATGGGCCCTTCATATGGAGGGACTTCCATAACAATTCTCCCTTCTTGACAGAATGGATGGCTCAATTACAGTTGCAACTTTTTCACAACTTTCACCTGTGAGTATAGTCTTTTTGTGGTCCCCCTCAAACATAAGTTTCTACACTAAGATTTAACAGTCTTTTGAAGAATTGGTTTTAGAGCCCCCCCTTCTTCACTGATGTAGCATTTTGCTTTAAAATCCCACATACCTTAACCTTGTCAGAAAATTGGGCCAATTTCACAGTTTTTTCATCCTTCTTCACTTTATTGCTTTCTACCCTATTAGAATTGCTCTCACCAGAGCAACCATCAAAATATCTTCTTCTTCTAGTAGGTGGAATTCATCTTCATACTCATCATTGCTTTGGACCACATTTAAGGAATCATCATTAATCTTTAGCTTACCCTTCATTTTCTCTTGCAGCTACTTAAGACTTTTCAAGTCTTCTTTAAGCTTTAGGCATCGATTTTGTATGTGACCAGTCGCTCCAAGTAATAGCACTTCATATTGCTATAGTTTTTCAGTTGAGAATTTGATCTTGGTTTTTGATCACCTCTCCTTTTATTTTGACTCCTCCCTCTATCACTACTTTCAATTAGTGCTAGACTCTCATTCCCAGTTGAAGTGCTCTTACCCCTCATCATTCTCTCATTTTCTCTCAGCATCGTTATCTCTTTAATCAATTTCAGTGTAGTTTTTCCAGCACACATTATTTGCACCAATGACTTGTAGGATTTGGGCAAAGAAGCAAGTAGGAGCAACGCCTGCTCTGCACCTTTAACTTTTTCACCAACATTTACGAACTGACACACTAGCTGATTAAATTTGTTGATGTGGTCATGAAGGTTTTCTTCTTCTCCCATCTTGAGTGAATACATCTCCATTTTCATGAACAACCAGTTAGTCAACGACTTTGATACACATATCTCTTTTAATTTGTCCCATAACGCCTTTGGTGATTTGATGACTTCAAATTTAACTTATGGAGCAATTGCTAATCGGATGGTGCTCACCGCCTTCCTCTGCATAATTCCCCATTCGCTTTCAGCCATACTCTCTAGTTTTTCTTCCTCCAAAGCCAAATCAAGAGCTTATTGCACCAAAACGTCTTGGATAGTACTTTACCATAGAGTAAAATTACCCTTTCTATCAAACAAAGGGATTGCAAACTTCAATGTATTTTCCATGGTGTCTACAAAAGTCTTTGCTATTAAAATACCCATTTCAAAATTTTCACCGCAGGTCTCGATGAATAGTACTCGACACAACACAGTTTTTTTTTTCTATCTCAAAAATTTTTCTTTACTTAAAATAAGAACTAGACTCTGATATCACTTGTTGAAAAATTTTTGAGAATTTTCGCATGCACAACGAAAGCAAAATAAATAAACAAAAGGCAACAAACAATTTTACATGGTTCAATTTCTTAATAAATCTACATCCAAGATCCACAGGGGATAATTCACTATAACTTTTATAGCAACATACTATAATTTTTGGACAAAAAAATTGTAAACTCTCTCACCAAATATTTAGAACTCTCAACTAGCTCTAAATAAACATATAAAGAAACAACCCTTTGCTCTCTCTCTAACTCTCACAAGCTTGGGATTTTGATCTCACACACATGATGATCTCACCATTCATACATTGATGATCTTGGCCCATTGCCTATTTGTAGGCAAAAGCTTGGCTAAGTCAGCCAACCAAATTTGAGATGCGACATTACGTTGTCGCCTCTCAATTTGCTTAGCCATTCATGGCTAAGCTTTGTCCTTTTTTTTTTTTTTAAAATTATGGGCCCTCCATGTGAAGGGACTTTCGCAACATAGATCTTAGCGTAGTTATTTGCTGATTAGATGAATAACAAGACACAGTTATCCTCCCTAGCACAAAATTGTTAACACCCAAAGATAAGCAAGTAATAGCCTCCAGATGCATAATGCAATTAAAAGATGAAAACACCACCATATGAAGTCCATAAAAAATTTTTTGTTTAAATACAAGAAATCATGTTTGACTGTATCAAGAACATAATTCAAATATGATCTACTAAATTCCATTTTACAAGCAGGTTCTTCTTTATCAAACAAACTGTTCACTTGTAGTGTGTCAATCCAATTTATGAGAGAACAATTTTAGTGACATTACAAAGATTTAATATTGTGATTATGACACACCATTTTCTGTTATGCCCATTTAAACAGTAAAGCTTATTCACTTTAGGGAAAAAATCATTTATTGATTATTATCTTTTTTATTAAAAAGTTGCATGAGAAGACAGATAAATAAATCTTATCAATGTAATTTTTTATTTAAATAATTTTTTTTATAAAAATTTATAATTCTATAACATATTATATAATTTTCACTAAAAAATACATTATTTTTTTTAAAAAAAATCACTTCTAGAAACTTTTGAAATCATAACGCCTTTGCAAAGTTGTGTTTACTTGTCCATTTTCCAAAAGTTAAGATATTTTGTAGTTAGCGAAAAAGGACAAAGAAAGTCGATGATAACTCTAGTACATTTTCTTCTTAGTTTCCTTTTACCTTGTGAAAAGTGGAAGAAGGTCTGAAGAAACTATTGCAGATTAACCTTTATTTACCAACAAGGAAGACGATGATAGTAGCAGCAACATCAGAATATCTTAATTAGATGGATGGGAATTGGATGTTTCAATACTCTTAATCTCCACATGATCTTCCTTCTACCTCGGAATCTTCCCAATCCACCTCCCTCAATTTTAATCCTTATGAAGATGATTCCATTGGGAAAATCTTTGTATTTTGTATATTAGTTTTATGGATAAATTACAAATTTGGTGTTCAAACTTTTTAATTTTTTTATTTTAGTATCTAAATATTTTTTTATTTAATTAACTGTCTAAACTGGTAAAATTATTTTTAATGGAGTGTTTTTTCCAATCCAAACAATCAATGACTGTCACGTAGAAATCTATCTGATCTAGTATCAAATTTTATATATTATTTACATAATTTATTTACTTTAAATACAAAATTTGTTCTTTTTTTTTTTTTTACTTTCTATATATATTTGAATAAATTCTATTTCTATCATGGTAGAATTTGTTCAAATATATACAAAAGTAAAACAAAAAAAAATGAACAAATTTTGTATTTAAAATGAAAAAAAAATTATGTATCCAAATTTTTGATAGATAATTGGTTGAAATAATTTACAAAATTTAGTATCAGGTTAGATGGATATCACAGAGTGGTCAAAAGTAGAGTCTCGTTGCCCTTTATGCAAGCAGAGGATCAAGACAATAATTAAGAATGAAAGAGCAGCTTTTGGAGTTGATTTGAGAAATGCGGTGATTCCTATTTCTTTATCCCAATCAACCTCCATCAGTTTTAATCCTTGTGACGTTGATTCCCACTCCTCCTCTTCTAAACATCCTAACCCACCACCCTTTTTAGCTTTCTCATCATCATGTTCATCATTAGCACTAGACTTCTATTGCACTTTGTGCGAGGAGAGGTTTAAGACAATAACTAAGAATGAAGGAGCAACTTTGAGAGTTGATTTGGGAGATGTGGTGAATCCTTTTATATATATATATATATATATATATATATAAATAATTGAAACCATATCATTTATTTTATTTTCAAAATTTTTTTTGGTTCAAAGCCAGTCTAATTCGATTCAGAATTCTTCACATTCCATGCTTAGCCCTAGCTCTTGGATCCCTATACCTTATGGAGGTTTGAAAATACTCTAAGAATACTACAATATCTAGCAACAGGGCACTAGGAGAACCATTCATTACACTTGAAAAGCGCGTCTCCTCTGACTTGAGCAATATAAATATAGCCATCTGCATGGCAATGAGTATGGAATTGAAGAAGAAAAAAGTGAATGAGAGTAAAAAACAAAACTGAGTTGTAGTAAGAAAATAAATAGGTAGAACTGTTAATTAAGTAGATGTGAGAATTTTATTTTGGGATCCACCATATCCAACAACATGAGTCTAACTAGTGTCAAGTTCAATGTTGGGATGGTTTCCAAGATTGAGGGAATTAGGGCCAGATTTGAAGAGGTCATCAAAGAAAGGGATGGTTTGCATTTAGGGAAGTTCTTTAGAGGAAAGAATTATAAAGTCAAAGCAAGAGTGCCCTCTACCTCTGTGGTGAATAAAAAGGAAATTTAAGGGTGGGAAAAGGACAAGACAACAATGCCTGAATTGTTGAAGGTTGAAGCAAGTGATGTCAATATGTCTGTGATTCCCATTCTTAGCACGCAAGGTGTCGGTAAGACCACTTTCGCTCAACTCATCTTCAATGATGCTTCGCTGGAGTTTGATTTGAAAGCTTGGATTTATGTGGATGAATTGATCCACCTCCAAACTGCTTCCCTATAGTTTGAATTGATTTGAAAGCTTCATAATACATCACAATGGATTACTATGTAACCAGGAGGTAGTGTCATGTACCTAAATTATGAACATCTTATCCTATCAGTTCAATTAAAACTCATAAATGTTTTGGATTAATCCATTGTGATGTTTGGGGACCATAGCATACTACATCTTTATCTGATGCTCATTATTTTCTAAGCATTGTAGATGATTATAGTAGAACCACTTGGGTTCACTTGATCAAAACCAAATCAGAAGTTTATACCAAATTGGTTTCTTTCATAGCAATGGTCACCAGACAATTTGATACAACTATTAAGCAAATTCGTAGTGATAACAGTATGAGTTTACCAACCATCATTTTCAATCCTTTTGTCAGCAAAATGGTATTTTGACCTAATTGTCTTACATCTTTACACTTCAACAAAATGGGGTAGTGGAACGTAAGCATCAACATATCCTAAAAGTTATTAGAGCCTTGCGTTTTTAGGCATCCTTATTAGGAAGAGTGTATTCTGACAACAACTTATTTGATAAATTACATTCCCACAACTCTCTTATCTGGTGAGAGTTCTTATGAAATTTTATTTTTTAGAAAGCCAAATTATTCTAATCTCTGTGTTTTTAGGTGTCTTTGTTATACATCTATTAATCCTCATTCAAAAGATAAATTTTAAGAACGTGCCACCACTTGTAATTTCATTGGTTATCCTCATGGTGAAAAAGGGCACAAGGTATATGATTTGGCAACCCATAAAATTTATACTTTTAGAGACTTGGTATTTTATGAACATATTTTTCCCTTCCAAATCACATCCTCTTCTCTTTCTCCTAACTTATAGTCTTTAAAACCCATGCCTATCCCTTTACCCGTTCCTGACCTTGAACCCATGTCTACATTACTCCCTTCTAATTTGCCATCTACCCTAGTCTCCGATCATCCCATCAACATAACAATTTCTTCAATCACTAATATGCCTATATCTTATCATCTTAATCAACCTCACAGTTACCCACTTCACGGCCTTCTCGTGAGAAATGAATACCATCCCACTTTTGAGACTTCCATGTTGAGTTGCCAAGTAATAATAAGTCATCTCCCACCTTTTCCAATGCTGCTTCCTCAGGAACATCTTATCCCCTTACAAATTTCCTTTCTTATTTTGAATTTTCTTCACCTCATGCTAGTTTTCTTGTGGCTATCACTCAAAATGATGAGCCCAAATCTAATACATAGGCCATTCAAGACATTCGTTGGCAAAATGCAATGACAAACGAATTATAAGCACTTGAACAAAACCACACTTGGACCTTAGAGCAGTTACCTCTCGGCAAGAAAGCCATTAGATCAAAATGGGTTTACAAGATAAAGTATAATTCTGATGGCTCAATTGAACGATATAAAGCTTGCTTGGTGGCCAAGGAATATACATAGGTGGAAGGTCTTGGTTACATTGAAACTTTTGCGCCAGTTGCCCAACTCACTATTGTACGAACATTATTAGCCATAACAACTGCCAAGTCATAGGAATTGCATCAACTTGACGTTCATAATGCCTTTTTACATAGCGATCTTGATGTGGAAGTGTAGATGATACCACCCCCGGTTACTTTCCCTCAAATGATCAACGTGTATTTAGATTGTGTAATTCTCTATATGGCCTGAAATAAACATCTCGATAATGGCATGAGAAATTCTCTGCCATAATTCTTTAATTGGCTTTACTCAATCTAAAATAGATTCTTCGCTCTTCTTATCCCACAAGGGAATCTATTTTACTACTTTGCTTGTCTATATTGATGATGTCATCATAGCTAGCAATAACACTGCACATGCATTCGCTATTAAAAGTTACTTGGATGTTTGGTTTCATATTAAGGATCTTAGTACTCTTAATTACTTCTTTGGGTTAGAAGTGGCTCGATCTCCTGATGGCATTGTCTTATCTCAACGCAAGTATACATTAGACATTTTACAAGAAGTTAGTATGATTGGTTATAAACCTGTATCATTTCCCGTGGAACAGAGTCACAAATTAGCCTTAGATGATAACACTCCTATTGACAATTCTATTGCTTATCGTCGCCTCATTGGGTGACTCATATATTTAACCATCACTTGACCAAAGCTATGTTATCCAGTCTATATTCTCTTACAATTCATGAATCATCCACGACATGGCCATTGGGTTGCAACTCTTCGTGTCCTGCATTATCTCAAGTCTGCTCCTGGGCAAGGTATTTTCCTATCTTCCAAGGCTAACCTTCATCTTCATGCATATTATGATTCGGATTGGGTTGGGTGCCCTCTTACTCGTCGCTCCATTACTGATTATTTTATTCTACTTGGTTGCTCTCCTATTTCTTGAAAAACCAAGAAACAAACTGTTGTATCTCGTTCCTCCACTAAAGCTGAATACCGTTCTATGACAACTACCACTTGTGAACTTATTTTGCTTTGCAGTTTGCTTAAGGATTTAAGTGTTCATCATTCTTCCCTTGCATAACTATTTTGTGACAATAAATCTGCCTTGCATATTGCTGCAAATCCTGTTCATCATGAGTGCACATTGTCACTTCATTCGTGATTGCATTAAGTCTGACTCTGTTGCAACATCACATGTTTCTTCTCATCTTCAGCTTGCTGACATTTTCACCAAAGCTCTTGACAATATTCAGTTTCAGTTTATGGTTGGCAAGTTAGGCATTCGTAATCTTCACACTCCAACTTGAGGGGACATATTGCAAGATATTTCCTATATCAAAAAATATTCTCTATATTGGAAAATATTCTCTGTATTGGAAGAATTATTCTCTATATTGAAAGTACCAACTCTATATTGGAAGAATCATTCTTTATATTGGAAGAACCACCTGTATATATTTTATTACTATATTTAAGATATGTTATATCTTTTTCTTTCCTTAATTTCAGAACAAATTTATGCATATAAACCTTGCCAATGATAATAAGAAATCAGAGTGGTGCAACTCAATCTTATTTTTTGTCAAGTTTGATGTTCATAGAATGACTAAAATGATTCTCCAACTAGAGGAATCAAGTGATGAAGATTTGAATCTTCTTCAAATAAAATTGAAGGAAATGTTGTCTTAAAAGAAATCTCTGATTGTCCTGGATGATGTTGGGAATGAGAGCAATGATCATTGGACTCTCTTTTTTCGTCCTCTTAAAGAAGAGGCACCTGGAGGCAGAGTTATATTCACAACTCGTAATGACAGTGTCTCGATGATGATGGGTACCACTCCAGCTTATTCTCTTAAGGAGCGGTCACCTCATGATTGCCCATCATGTTTTGGGAGCAACAAATTTTGATGGGCACTTGCATTTGGAAGAAATAGGTATAGGAATCATCAAAAGATGTCGAGGATTGCCCTCTGCAGCCAAAGGCTCTTGGAGGCTTGTTGCGACATTGCCCAAATCCAGACGCATGGGAGGTGTTGAACATCATAAGTTAAATATTCGGGATTGCGAGAATTTGATGTCTGAATTCTATCTATGAATTTTATTATCATAGTTGCAATTTTTGTTTAACTTCTGGTTCAGTATCATGCACCTCTTTCTTTCTTCTTATTTTTCGTTGTAATTCGTAACTTTGATAATTCAACTGATATTGAAAGCTAAACTGTTCGCCATAGGTTACTGCTACCTCTGCAGTGCAAAATTCTCTCTTCTCCTTTGCGTCCAAGTTGTTAAGATGTAGGTAATATTTTTAGTATATTATATTATATCATATGATTTATCTGTCACCTTGGATAATTTTAACTTGAAAATATTGTTCAAAAAATAAAAAGATTTTACATAAAATATTAAATAAATTACATGTACACATAAAAATTTTTCATAAAAAATAACAACAAATAATAAAAACAATTCGTGATAATACTATTTCATCGCTGGTTTTTCACACCAAATATTTTGTACAACTTTCATATGTGAGAAATAATTTTATTTAAATGTGTAATTTATTTATTATTTTAGATAATTTTTATCTTGAAAATTTATCTATGACAATGGCAAAGTTATCACACCATAATTAATAAATTATATATTTTGCACAAAATTTTTTTTATGTAACTTTTAAATAATAATTTTATGTGAGTGTGTAATTTATCCACCACTTTAAACAATTTTAATCCAAAAAATTTGTCAATTTATCCTTTTCTGGGTGGGCTGTTTCATGGGCTACAGCAACACAGTGAAAACTCAAATCCTTATTGGGTTTGCGACATATCTATCCTCCAACCATACCCACAATAAAGCCCTATGCAAAATAAATTATATAAGAAAATATATGAAAAAAATATTCATTAGTAAAATTATTTCACTTTAATGATATATAATTTTTATTATTTGGAATAAATTTTCAGTTGACTTTTATGATTTAAAATTAATTTTTAATAAATTAAAATTATTTTATTTTTTAAATATTTTTTTATTTAAAATAACTATAATATCAATTTAAATTAATTTTTTTAAAATTAGGATGACTTCAGTTGACTCGTAAGTCGACGTCCACAACCTGCTCAGGTGTGCCCAAGAGAAGTGCTAATCCTTTCTGAAATCAAGAAAAGGGAGAAAGTGTTGAAGAAACTGTATGCAGTTCTTGATGATGCAGAGGAAAAGCAGAGATGGAATTTGTTTGTAACAAGTCCTGGCTTATGATGTGGAGGACGTTCTTGATGATATTCATGCTACTCAGTCTCACCGACGCAAGCTGCAGGCGAAACAGAGGCCCCGTGCAAGTAAGGTGCGAAAAAATTACTTCTATTTCTGCTACTATGAGCCAATGTCTTGATCTACCATTCTACTGCATATTACAATTTACCCTTCTTTTGATCTGCATTTCCTGAATTGTTCTAGACTTGGAGATTCTTCTAATTCTTTGGATTTTCTGAAGTCAACACCCTCTTTGGATTCCCAATAATGTTCTGTAAAGCTAGGAGAACGCTGGCATATTTGATGATGCACGCGTAAGTGAGAATTTTCTGGTCAGCTGTTGAATAAGAGTAATATTTTACCCATCAAACTCACTTAATAAATTTATAGGTGAATAGAAATTAAAAGATTATAATGAAAAAGCCACACTATAGATTTATTTCCAGGAAAGATTGGAGGAGTTACAAATGATTCCACTTAAAATCCAATCTCTTTAGACATAATAACCTTAATAGTAATTTAACAGTACAATATATCACTACAACTATACCCTACAAAATAACTATTGAAAAATAAAGACAAAAATAAGAATACCAGAATTTAATGAGACTCGATTAATTATGTCTACGTTCTTGGAAATTACCAAAATTATATTTCACTAAAAAAAGACTATAAAGTGAAATATTACGGAAGAGAGAGAAATATTGAAAATTGCCCAAAATATGAGTAGACAATTTTGGGATGATCAAATTGAAGGAATTAATGCTCTATTTATAGCAAAAAAAATTCCCTTCCGTTTGTTATTTTCCCTGATGTGGGATATTGAAATGAGTCAATATAGTCAACAAATCTCCACTTTGGCGAATTTCAAAATTTTTAATCTCTCCTCAAACAAGTTTTGATAGTGTCTCCAAATTCAACATAAAAAATTATCAATATTGATAAAGTCCAAACAAAGTTGGAATTTGACTGCAGTGACAACTTTTGTTATCATGTCAACAAGATTTTCAGTGGTATGAATTTTTTGGATTCTAACTCCACCTTCTTTTATAATCTCTCTCAAAAAGTGATATAAAACATTGATGTGTTTCGTCCTTGCATGATAAACTTGATTTTTTGCTAACTGGATAACACTCTGACTACCACAATGTACTTTGACGTATTTCTGCTCAATTCTTAGTTCACCAAGCAACCCTTGAAGCCAATTGCTTCCTTTACAGCTTTTGTGATTGTCGTGTACTCTGTTTATGTAGTAGACAAAACAACTATTGACTGTAAAGTAGATTTCCAACTAATTGGTGTCTTTGCAAGAGTAAATACATAATAAGTAGTTGATCGATATTTATCCTGATCACTAGCATAATTTGAATCACAATATCTGACTACACAAATCCACAGTATTTTTAATTTACTGTAGAATCCATTTCACAGCTTGCCAATGCTCTTTTCCTTGATCATGTATATACCTGCTCACAATACTAAGTGCTTGTGAAATGTCGGGCCTTGTACAAACCATAACATATAAGTCACCATATCAGCAAAACTGTCAGACATTCTATGCAGCCTCTCTGACCTTCTAGATGTATTTGGTTCAAGTTGTTGAGGAAGTCCTTGAACTCATTTTTCTTGAGAAATTCCTTCTAACATAGGATGGTCTCAACACCTTTTTCATTTGTTAGGATTACTATTCTCTCAAACTCCACCTGCTTGGGAGTATAATCTAACTGCTCAATATCCACTTTTTTTTAACATGGTAGATTCATCAAAGGTGACATCCTTGCTAAAAATTACTTTTTTTGTCTGTGGAAATCATAGACGATTTTATGCTAGAGGTGATCCCCATGAATAATGTTTTTTTTGCTCTTGGATCCAACTTTGACTCCTTAACATGGTAGTATGTAGTGGAACCAAATAAATGTAAGAAATCATAATTTGTAGCAGGCTTTCCAAACCATTTCTCTAATGGCGTCTTTCCATCAATAGCAGTAGATGGTAGGCGATTGATGATGTGGCATGCATATGTTACAGTCTCAGCCCAAAATTTTTTACCCAATCTAGCATTGGATAACATACATCAAACTTTCTCCAGTAATGTTCTATTCATGCGTTCTGTCACACTATTTTGTTGCGGTGTAGATCTAATAGTGGAATATTTGACAATGTCTTTATTTTCACGAATTTTCTTAAATGGATCACTTCTATATTCTCCACTATTGTCTGTTCAGAGACATTTAATCCTTTTGTCTGTTTGATTTTCCACCGTTTTTTCCATTTAAAGAAAACTCCTAACACTTTATCATTTGTCTTCATTGCGTACACCCATACTCATTAGGAAAAATCATCAACAAAGGTCCCATAATAGTGTTTCCCTCCTAAAGAACTAGTTTTAGAAGGACCCCAAACATTAGAGTGAACATAATCCAATATACCTTTAGTATTATGGATTGTTGTCCCAAATTTGACCCTTGTCTGCTTCCTTTGATGTAATGCTCATAAAAGTCTAATTTGCAAGTTTGCACTCCTTCCAACAATCCTTGCTTAGTAAGCAAATTCAAGAATTTTTCTTCAGCATGCCCCAAACGCATATGCTAGAGCTTGGTTGCTTCTGACTCTTGATCATCTATAGAAGTTGTTGTTGCTGCTGTCCCTAAAACTGTATTACCTAGATAGTGATACAAATTGTTGTTCTTTTGAATTCCTTTCAATATCACACGTGCACTAAAGGTAATCTTCATCACTCAATTTTTCACTTTCACTTATAACCCTTTTGAGTCTAGAATCCCGACAAAGATGAGATTTTTGCTCGATTCTAGCATATAACGTACATTTGTTAAGGTGATGATTGATTCATTTGCATTTCTCAAGCGAATTGAACCAATCTCATATGTTGTCAAAGTAATGTTATTTGTTATGTAGACAACTCCACCATTTTTAAATTCTTTAAAATCAAAGAACCATTTCTTGTTGGGATACATATGGTAGCTACATGCTGAATCTAGGAGCCATACATCATCAAAGTCATTCAATGATGTAGCAAGTGAGTAATCTGACAATGCATCATCAATCTCAGCAACACTTGATTCTGCTACAACTTTTCCTTTATTGGACTTGCCCTTGTTTCTCAGTTTCGGACAATCCTTCTTCCAGTGCCCTTTTCTCTACAAAAAGCACATTCATCTTTGCTCAACTTAGGCCTTGACTTGGATCTCCTTTTATTTCTCAAACTTTGATTTTACGAACGAATTTTGATTACCAAAGCTTCTACATCCCTGCTGAAACTAACCTGCTTGTCCTTCTTCCTTACTTCACAACTGTATAAGTTAGCACATACTTCTTTAAAAGATACAACAACCTTACCGTGAAGCAGAGTAGTTTCAAGAAACTCAAACTCCTTGAAAAGTGATCTCAGCAAAATCAGAGCTAGATCTTCATCTTTAAATGTCTCATCTACATTCACCAGATCAGTAACCAACTAATTAAAACTGGTAATGTGATCATTCATTGTGGTAACATGTACATAAGTGAAGCGAAACAATCTCTTTTTTATGTGAAGCTTATCCTGGCTGCTTTTCTTTAGAAATTTTTCTTCTAGTGTCTTCCATAAATTACTTGCAGATGTTTCTTTCGAGAATGCATACCTCTGCTCTCTAGAAAGACATGATCGAATTGTACCACATGCCAATCGATTGATCGTCTTCCAATCTTTCTC